>SNQJ01S0094458.1:1128-13685 GCA_010110895.2 Picea sitchensis | reverse complement strand
CGAGAAAGAACTTTGTCTGCTCGGTTCCCTGGTTCTCTACTGGGAAAGTAAGAGATCCACGTGCACAGAGGATAGAGATGTCTACTCCCTATGTTGCAATAGAAACGACATCCAACCATTCAATCCCACTCAACCCCATTGAGAAAAAAGATGAGCTACACAGGAGTAAGGAAGTAGTGGGTAGTCAGTGGATGCCACCAGATCTAGAAGGGCCAAGTCCAATTCCTCAAGGGAGAAAACTGACCGGATGTACACGTGTGAAGAAGCGTCGCAACCTACCAGGGGTGATTGCAACTAGTTAACCAAGGGTAAAATGGTGTAGGGGTGCACAGGAAGAATTCATAGTGCCCCTTGAGAATAAGATTCATGCATGCATAGAGTCATCTATGTCATCATTATCCTGCAATATTCATCAGCAAAAAAATATTTGTGATATTAACGGTCTATATGACATGTAGTTACAACACATCAAGTTCATCCAATTTAGGGAAAATGGGGTCATTAATGTCACTGACAGGAGGATGATTTGCTTGATTTAGAATAAGGGAGGATTTAATTTTGATGGATGGTGGAAAGCTCGGCATTAAGGCTACAACGAATGATCGATTTCCAGCACTACATCTTCAACAGCTAGGATGGAAGGTGGTACCAACCAGCTCATGAAAGGGATTGGACAGTAACTACACATTCAATGAACGTCAGGCACCATTATAGTTTCATTATATTGAGGATGAGTGGAGTGTTATAGCTCATTACTTCTTCGCCAATTTCTAAGAATGTTCTTCCATTTCGATCTTAGCAAGTTGATGGAGAGAAAAAGTGCACAACCCTGGTAGTTATCCAATGGCTAAATCCACTTCTATAGTTGAAGTCCCGATTGATTGTGGGATTTCATAAAACAATCACCAAATCTGGCATGGCATCTTCAAGAAAACCCCACGCATGAACAAATTCTAATGCCATGAAGGAACATTCAATTCCAGATCTTGTGATTCCATGCCATGTATAGTTTGAAGGGGCAACATTTGAGAAGGTCCCTCTACTCAAATGTGTCGATTATAATTTCAAGGACCCCAATCATTTTTCTGAGCTACAGTTCAATAAATATACAAAGTTCCTCCAAAAAGAGTATGGTACCGAGAGAGTGGTGACTCAGGAATGGGTGAATCTCTTAAGGAAATTTAGCATTCTCACATGGCTCAAATGTCCTCATTTTGGTCGCGCCCCAATCATTCAGGCATGTGTCTACTTCCTCCTCACTATAATGCATGGGGGGTACATATGGTTGGAACAACCCTACCCTATCGATCAGAACACGATGCACTAGATTTCAGGCCTTCCCACTTCTAGCGAGGATCCAATGGATACCCTCAAAGAAAAAGATGTGGTTCAGGAGGAGGTTTATTCTTGATTTGACACACACATGGGGAAGTGTGGGGTTGTAATCCTAGAAATTAATAATCCAATAGTATGATTCACCACACAATTATTGTCTTGCAATCGCATTCACAAATGTTAAAAAGATGAATGCACTCTCTGGGTGGTCCTCATTGTGGAGTGGTGTGTTTGGGGGACTCAGATGGTTTGGGCTCAATACTTTCTAGATGATTTTATCATATACTACCTTGATGCTTGGGATTGGGGTAAAGAGTTTCATTACAATTGGTTCAGCCTTTTGTTGGGTATAGTGTTGTAGAAACCACCATGGTAACATGAAGAAAACACGAAATTCGCCCCCTTATTCATTTCCCCCTAGTTCTTAACTCTCCATCACTCCAAAAAATTTGAAGTCCAAGCAGACCTCACTAAATCCTTCCAAAAGTGGTTCATAGAATTAATCATGGCCTCCAATGAGAGGGCCCCCATCCTGGAGCGACTTATCAACTTGTATGTTGATTATCTTGAATTTAAATGTGATTTTCATCATTTTTTTATTTCTCCCCGTGCAGCCACAGACAATACAGAATCCAAGCTTCCCTTTTTCATTACGAAAAAGGACATCGTGGATGGTGTTGTAGTGTGGTTGATCAGCTACCAACTTCCATTCTCTTAGGTCCAAGACAAATTTGAAGTAAGAACCAAGATGTCACGGGAACATAAGCGGGTCATGGTTGTTTCCTGGATTCGATACGGGGTTGTTGCATCCAAGATACACAATTTTGGGTCACCCCATTCAGATGAGTGCACACGGAGTGGCAATAGGTCTGAAGCGGGAGATGAGGGAGCCAAGAATCAGAAACAATCTTCTAAAACTCAGGTCCCGACCCCTATCAACCTTGACACCAACACAGAAGAGGACTATCCACCCTTACCACTTGTGACTCCAATCAACCAAGAGGTTCCAACACCTTTGGTTTAGTTGAAGGTTTTTCCTGGCCAGAGTTTAGGTAAATTCTGACACATGACTTCCATGAAGCAGTTAAAGACTGGATCCCCAACACCTAGCCAACAAGTAGCCAAATTAATGAAGGAGATTCACGCTTAGTTATCTAGATAGGTGATGTTTCAAAATGATATGGTGGAGAATTTTGACACCATATGTCAAAAACTGGTTGTACCTTCCACACCAAGATCTCCACCACAAGACCACCATACTATTGCAGCTTTAGGAGAAATCCAAAGAAGAATTTTGAGTGTTGTCATGCTTGCCATGATCCCCTCCGACTTGTCTAATATAGATCTCAACATTTCACATATCCCTACTATTTATTTGCAAGGATTTGTCACTACTATGCTCTATGAGCTTGGGGAGAGAAACCAAAATCTCACCTAAGAGCATGCCCAATTACGCCTTCATTTTGACCAAGAACTCTCAATCCATGCATACACTAGGCCCTAGTTGCATCATGAATCAAGCATGAAACAAGCAATTGAGGCTTCCCAACAAGACCTCTAGACCTTACATCTTTCTAATGTTACCGTGCATAAAGAAAACAAGGCCCAACATGAAGCCACTCTAGCTAGTCACGTTGAAGTATTCATTGCCCTGGGCGAAGATTATTCATGGGTTTGTCATACAACGCGGGTTACTAAGTCTATTCATATCCTAGAATCTCATAATACTAAACTTCACATGTGAATTCAATAGCTAACACCGGAGGAGACACAGTTACAAAAGAAGGTTGCAACAGTTGAAGAACTCATTCGGGATGGCCTGAATAGATTGAAGGAATTTTTAGGGGTGGTTAATCATAACTTCACCTTATGGAACCATTTACAAACTCCCCCAGAATTAACTACTATCAATGATAAATTTTGTGCAGTTGAGGTTGAGGTCGCACAACAAAAGAGTATATTGGTCGCTCTACCTCCAGGTAAGCACCTGACTGCGATGGGAGCTATTGCATTCAAAACAAAAGAGATTGTTGCAGTCTGAATAAGCAGCAAATCATATCATATATAATCAATACTGAGATCGTTAAGGTCTTAATTTTTTATACCCAGTTGACAAACACGTAGGTTGCTACCGACCCCTTGATTGAGAAAATGGAAACAACGAATCTGACAGTTCCTTAGGTCACAACAGATGATGCAAATGTGGTTGTTCAAATCACCCAAGAAATTCAAGGAAACCTCAATGAGCATGATCACTGATTCAAAGAGTTCATTGAAGAACTCATGAAGACACTTTTTTTTGTTGCATCAGTCACTACATGAGGCACTTGGCTCGAGGACAAGCCAAATAAAAGTGGTGGGGGCATGTTGGCACCCAAAGTTTTGGGTAAGTATCCTTGTGTGCACAAATGAAGTTGTGCATGTCCATTCCATTTTTCACATGCTCAAGAAGTTGTGCAAGGGGTGAGAGGAGGTGCATGTGCCATATCAAGTTTTTTTAATATTCTCTAGTTCAAGTTTTGTCAATGCACATTGATCCAAGTTTTGTGATGCAGGCCAGAAATAAATAAGACAATGCATGCACGCCGGAATCAAGAAAATAATATTCATTAAATCTCCCCGAATGATTACTACATGCGTCATAAGGGAACATTGAGCAGTAAGAAGATGAGATGGAAAGGTAGTTGAGATTTCCATGATTCCAAAGAGGATACATGGAATGCATGTGGGTGAAAAAAGTGTGCAGGACTAGCAGTTAGAGGAAAGAGTGGGGAAAAACTTAAAGTGTCATATTCGAGAAGTATATAAAAGGGAGCAATGACAAAAGAGAGAGAATTAGTCATTTGGTTGATGGTTGATGGTTGATGGTTGTGGGTATTTTTGTTGTTGTAGTTAGTCAATGTCCTTGTGCTTGTTCTGAGCCTATGTTTTTTAATGTCTCTGGTTGCAAGTTTGAGTCTTTCATATCTTTAGAGTCTGAAAAAAATTGCATGGTGCTATGTAATGTAACAATGGGAAAATGTATAAGAGAACAAGGCTCATTTGTTGTCAATTAATGACTTGCTTAATGTATGTATGTGGACGGTGGAATGAAGATAATAAAGCTGCAATGATTTTGGTCTTATGATGTGGTGATAATGTGTCAATTGAATGTGTGTGTTATCATTGTATATTGTTAGTTGTTAAGTAGTTTTCAATGGATTATATGAATGCAACCACGGATGGATTTCTTTGTACTTATCCATTTATCAACGACACAAGACCATATGGTATTTATGATCCTCATGGTTGATCCGGATTATTTTCAGCACGAAATGCGAGTGGAGATATAATAAAGAAATGAACAGAGATATCACAGATATTCAATAATATAACATAAATGTATCATAGATGCAACCATAAACATATATATATAGTAATACATGATTTCTATTCATGAAAGAAATGTACAAAGACTGTAAAAATACAGAGTGAAAGACTCACTAGAATGGTGGCATCTTATCTCTGAGAAGAGATGTGATGGTTACTCGCATTCGCAAGAAGATGGTTACAATGAGGTTCTGAAGGCCTTTTTACAATAAACAGGAATTCCAAAAACCCTAGACATCCGAAAACCTAACCCTAGGAGATGAAGCGCCAAAATTCATGTGGGCCCCATTTGGGTAAGTGAGTACATCAATTTCCCGGGGTCGTAACTTTTGCATACGATCTCCGTTTTTGGCGTGTGATAGCTCGTTGGAAAGGTATTGTCAAGGAGATTAATTTTGGGGGCTCAATAATGCCTTTGGCTATCATTGAGAACCTCTATCTCAAAAATCCTTCATTTGGTCCCTCAAAATGGCCCCACAAGTTAAAAACTGTTAAAAATAGTAAATTGCCAAAATTGCCAGAAAACTATTTTGAGCCAGTCAGAAAAGGTGGGTGGCCACCGATATCCACATGGATAAATTGTGGCTTGGGTGAGACCTTCTTCAGTTTTTGGTTGAGGATTGATATGAACGAACCCTAGGTATTCAACCCCCCAACGTTATGAAGGATGTGCACAAGCGTGAATGAGCCAACAATTTGTCATGGTGATTTGATTTTTGTCCTATAGAAAATTATCATCTTCAACTAGTTTTATATAAAGACTAAATATCAACAAAATTATAGGGCCAAAAGAGATATGCATTCACCCCTAAACAAGAAAATTGAAGAAAGTGTGTCATGGATAATAAGAAAAACAAGCTTTGATCCTCCTTTTTCCCTTTTTTTCTTTTTAACTTCAAACCACCCCCTTGGAGAAGATTCCATGTGGACTAACCATAACTCATAATTTGGATTTCTAAGATTCATATGGAGTGCCAAATTCTTATTAAATCAGATTTATCATATTCATGAGGTCTCTTCATTCCTCTTGTTGAGGGCTTCCACTACAAGGAAAATACCCTCTAGTGGAGGGTTTTGTGGATGCCCCTATTAAAATAGCCCAAAAATCCATTTATAGCGGAGGATACTAGCAGGCGGAGGTTTTAGTGAATGTTTTTGTACGGTACATTTATAAATATATAACGCATCGGTGCATTTTATACAACTGACACACTGATGCGTTTTATACAAATGATGCACCGATGTGTTTTATACAACTGACACACTAGTTCCCGCAAAACTAACGCACCATAGTAGGGTTATTTCAAACAAACAAAAAAATACTATGGTGCGCTACAAAAATAATGACGCACTTGGGCGCACAGTTGCTCTAAAAACTTACGCATCATGGCAGTGTTATTTTAAAAAATTTTATATACGATAGTGCACTACTTAAACAATTGCACCAATGTGGACGGTTTCTCCCAAACAATGGCACACCATGGTAAGATTTTTGGAAAAAATACTCTGGTACGCTACGTAAATAACAACGCACCAGTGTGGCTAGTTATTTAACGCACTGTAAAAGGGTTAAATTAAAAAAAAATACCATCCATATTCCCAATCATGCAGAGACGTCAGTTAAGAGAGAAGCAACAACAATAGGAGTAGAGGGTTGACATGTACAATGTTGTACGTGATTGGGAGGTGAGGAAGAGGGATTTGTTTCCTGGGCATTTCTGTGAATTTTTCTGTCTGCATTTCAGCTATAAATACTTGAGTCTAGAGTATAGGCATTTCAGTTGTAAAGACTTGAGTCTAAAGTATGGGTAGTCTCTCAAAATTCTAATCTATAATCATCTGAAGCATGTTGTAGACTCAAGTATTTGGTGAACTCCCAACTAATGGGTTGTCTAGCAAAATTCTAATTTATATTARTTGTTAATTCACAATTGTGTGTGATTATGATGACAATTTGAGTTCTTATGACCATKATGTCCATGATGGGAATCTTKCTCCATGGGTACCTACTAMTGTCTGGATCACCCTTCCCATATCGCCATCATGATCGTCAATGATTATAACCTTGTGTGATCTCACTGTCAATTATCACAACGAGCTTGCATGATCGTCAATGATCATAACCTGTGTGATCTCGTCGTCGATGATCATAACTTGCATGATCTCATCGTCAATGATCATAAACTGTGTGATATCGTAGGAAATTATCATAACCTATGTGATCGCACCGTCAATGATCATAATCGTCTCTCAAAATCCTAAACTATAATCATTTCTTGTTTATAATATAGTTGGGAGTTCACCAAATCCTTGAGTCTACAACATGCTCAGTCTAGCAAAATTCTAATATATATTACTGGAAAATGAAAATTTTAATAACTTTTAAAGCAGAATGGTGCGTATATTTAAAATACATCACACTGGTGTGTCTATAACACACCAACGCACCGGGACGTTGCATCAATAATCGCACCATGACATGATTAAATAAAACAAATACGCATAATCGTAGGATTATTTTGGAAAACATACTCCACTATGCTCTGTGGTATACTGACGCATTGGTAAATACACGTGCTCTTTTGGGATGCACCATGATAGGGTTATTTGAAAAAAATTATCATCTGGTGCACTTGTTAAAACCAGACGCACCGATGTCGCTAATACTAGAGTGCACTGTGACATGGTTGAATAAAAAGATGTATGCACCATTGTAGGATTATTTCAAAAAATATATGTTGGTGTGCTCCATAATATACCGATGCACCGGGGGGCACCTTTGCTCCAAAGGGAGCACCATGTTAGGGTTATTTAAAAAAAAAAAATCGGTTACCTATGTAACACAAGACACACCGGTGTGTCGGACAATATATACACTAGTGCACTCGATAGTAATCGGATGCACGATGTGCATCGTGTTTGGGTTATTTGTAAAAAAATATTATTCACTGTGTTACATAAATATTGTAGCACCAGTGCATTCAGTCATCGAACACACCGAAAAAAGGTTTAATAAAAAAAAATTATCGGTCGTAAAATTTATTTTTACCATTTTCAGTGTTGTAGAGCTCAAAAGCATCGGTGCCACTTTTTCCTCTCTGAAGCGCCCTATCGTCGGTGCTACCCTTTCTTTCCTTCATTTCATCTGTTGTTGTGTGCGTGGCTTTCAAATTTTTCCAAACAGTGGGAAAATTTGGTTTTTTTTGCTACATGCCAACCATGCCTCCTTGACGGAAAAATGTCTAGGTAATATCTTTGTTTCTTTATAACTTAAGTTTTTGGCGAATTAAAATTTAAAATTGAGTTAATTTTTCACTATTTAAAAAAATAAAAAAAATATGTGTGATGCGTTCGAGACATTCGACTCTCACTCCGGTCAGTTCCCCCTGTAAATTTACAGGGTGCACTGAAACATAATGTTAAATTCCTCGGTGGTCCATAGGTAAAGAGGAATGCACCAATGCGTCCCTTTATCGACGCACCGAATAAAATTATTTATCTATTTGGTGGTGCGTCTCAGTACCTCTAATGCACCAGCTTGTTACAGTACATGACACACTACGCAAATCAACTATATTATTTCGTGTAGTGCATTAGTAAGCGTTCACATCGGTGCATTCATGTTTACAAACGTGTCATTTTAAAAAATTGGCATTTTGTCGTGGTTCACCTTGTAAATTCTCTATGTGCACCGTTAGCGGTGCGAGACAAACAACATGAATGCACCTCCCAAAATAATTAGATTAAAAATTGCAAAGTTTTGTACTCATCAATTTTTAAAAATTGGTGGTGCGATGCATTGTCATTATCGAAACACACCAATGTATTTAAGAAACATGTATGCACTGCCTTAACTAATTTAAAAAAAAAATGTTTTACAGTGCATTAGGATTTTAATTTGTTTTTATTTTAAGCGGTGCGTAGGGTGGTTGTAACTCATCGGTGGGGCAGTGCGTCACTATTAAAAAATTGGTGGGAAGTGAATATTTGCTACTTAAATGCACCAGGGAATATAAGGAACGTATACACACTGCCTTAACTAATTTAAAAAAAAATATTTTACTGTGCGTTAGGATTTTAATTTGTTTTTATTTTAAGCAGTGTGTAGGATAACCATAATGCACCGGGGCGTGGGTTTACCTGATCGTACTAAAGTGTTATGTTTATACAACACACCACTGATCCAGGTGGATATCGGTGGCCACCCACATTTTCCGACTGGCTCAAAACAGTTTTCTGGCAATTTTGGCAATTTACTGTTTTTAGCGGTTTTTAACTTCCGAGGCCATTTTGAGGGCCCAAAGGAAGGTTTTTTTAGATTGAGGTTATCAATGATATTCAAAGGAATAATTGAGCCCCCAAAATGAATCTCCTCAACAATACCTTTCCAATGAGCTATCACATGCCTAAAACGGAGATTGTATGCAAAAGTTACGACCCCGAGAGGTTGATGTACTCACTTACCCAAACGGGGCCCACATGACTTTTGGCACTTCATCTCCTAGGGTTATGTTTTTGGATGTCTATGGTTTTTGGCATTCCTGTTTATTGTAAAAATGCCTTCAGAGCCTCATTGTAACCATCTTCTTGCGAATGCAAGTAGCCATCACATCTCTTCTCAAAGATAAGCTGCCACCATTCTAGCGAGTCTTTCACTCTGTCTTTTTACAATCTCCGTACATTTCTTTCATTAATAGAAATCATGTATTACTGTATATATGTGTTTATGGTTTCATCTCTGATACATTTATGTTATCTTATTAAATATCTGTGATATCTCTGTGCATTTCTTTATTATATCTCCGCTCGCATTTCGTGCCGAAAATAATCTGGATCAGTGGTATCAGAGCAGGCTGCTCTCGATCATTTTTTCAGTGCAAGTCCCCGATGAGGTCCGAGTATAGAAAGTTGGGTCTCGAGCTTGTCTCTCTTGAATATAATTTCTCTCGCACACCCAAGAAACCCTCAATGGCGGAAGAAAAGAAAAACGACGAAGCAGACGATCCTATCAATTTGTTGCTTGAGAAAGCTCTCACATGACAGAGGGATGAAATGATGGAGATTTTTTCTCACATCCTTCAACATCTGCTGATAAAAACATGTGCATCTTCATCAAGTGACCACTTTGGAGGCACCTCGCCTTTCAAGGTACAAGTTAATTTTGATATTTCTGTATTTGAAGGACGGATAGATGCAGAAGCCCTAGAAAAATGGTTAACTCTGCTAGAAGGTTATTTCTCTATTCACAGTTTTTCCGACAAAGAAAAGATCACCTTCGCACTCCTTAAAGCTCTCCCTCATGTCAAACATTGGTGGGAAACGTACTAGGAGAAAAGTTTCACAGAGGAGTCTGGAATATATGGGGTCGATCCCACTTTGGATTTTTTTGTGGATGCAGTAAAGGAACAGTATTACCTTGTTGGCAACTATGAGGACCAATACATGAGATGGACCACACTGCTGCAAGAGAGGGGCCAAGAAGTTTTGGAGTTCACTGATACCTTCCATACCTTGCGCACTAAGATGGGTATCAAATACTCTGAGCAACATTTGGTTCTAAAATATCGTGGGGCTCTACACAAATACATCTAGACTGAAATGGATTTTCTGGACATCTCATCACTCGGTGCTACTTATCGATATGTTGTTAAAATCTAGCAGAAATTTAAGCACTAGAACAAATGAGAGTTCGGGTCTGCAAATCTTCAACAACCGAAGTATGATAAATACAGCCCTAACAAACAGTCTCCCAAAAACCAGTCCAAGATACAGGAAAAGAAGGGTCACAAGAAGACAAAGAAGGACACCGGAATATGGTGCGAGTTCCACAAAATCCCCTGGCACAAAATCGATGAATGTCGCTCAAAACAATTGTTGGTGGCCGAGATCAAAGACAAAGAACTAAACCCTGATTCTGAATCTGATTCTGAAAATAATGGTAAAAGACAGATCATTGACGCGGACCCCACTGCTATTGTCACGACCGCAACAATTCAACCAGAGGAACCAACGTATCTTGAAGAGGGGGAGCACCTTTTTCACTCACATATGTGGGTGAAGGGGACCCCGCTGCATTTTATTGTTGATAGAGGAAGCCAGAAGAACCTCATCTCAGTAGAGGTTATCAAACAGTTGGGATTGTCGACAACACCACACCCGCAGCCATACAACATCGGGTGGCTTCGCCAAGGATGATATCTCTGTGTCATCCAACAATGTCGATTGTCATACGACATCCAACCCTTCAAGGATGAGTAATTATGTGATGTTTCCCCATTGGATGTGTATGATGTTCTCTTGGGCCAACCATATATGTGGAAGCCCCATGTTGTTTATGAGTCTCGACCCCGCAGTGTCATTGTTTCTCTGGGGGGTCATCTCTACAGAATACCAGAGGTAGATCCAACTATTGTTCCCCCTAAAAAGTGTCGCAAGGTAGTATCTCATACTGCAAAATTTAGCTTCTTCACAATCTGTTCAAAAGGAGAACAGAAGGACACTGCAACCACTGCAGCCTCACCCCAAACACCTTCTATCAAACATAAGCAAGTCGACAAGGTTTCAGAAAAGCACAAATATTCCTTTTGCACATCATCCTCTCATGTATCTCGACTTGTTGAATGACCTCAGCCTCAACAGGTTCGTGACAAACTTCCACAAACTGAGCAGCGTGACGCCTCCAGCAAGGCAAGCAGCTCACCAAGATGAAGATTCAGCAAACGCTTTTCCCTCTCCCCCGGGAACTCAAAGCAATGGATACCATTGCTTCCTAAGGAGGGAGGATTGATCTAGGTGGATATCAGTGGCCACCCATCTTTTTCGACTGGCTCAAAACAGTTTTCTGGCAATTTTGGCAATTTACTATTTTTAGCAGTTTTTAACTTCCAGGGCCATTTTAATGGCCCAAATGAATGTTTTTTGAGATATAGGTTCTCAATTATAGTTGAAACCATAATTTATCCCCCAAAATGAATCTCCTCGACAATACCTTTCCAACGAGCTATCACACACCTAAAATGGAGATCGTATGCAAAAGTTACGACCCTGAAAAGTTGATGTACTCACTTACCCAAACGGGGCCCACATGACTTTTGGCACTTCATCTCCTAGGGTTAGGTTTTTCGATGTCTAGGGTTTTTGGAATTCCTGTTTATTGTAAAAAGGACTTCAGAGCCTCATTGTAACCATCTTCTTACGAATGCGAGTAGCCATCACATCTCTTCTCAGAGATAAGCTGCCACCATTTTAGCGAGTCTTTCACTCTGTATTTTTACAGTCTCCGTACATTTCTTTCATTAATAGAAATCGTGTATTACTGTATATATGTGTTTATGGTTGCATATATGATACATTTATGTTATCTTATTGAATATTTGTGATATCTCTGTGCATTATTTATTATATCTCCGCTCGCATTTCGTGCCGAAAATAATCTGGATCAGTGGTATGAGAGCAGGTTGCTCTTGATCGTTTTTTCAGTGCATGTCCCCAACGAGGTCCAAGTATAGCAAGTTGGGTCTCGAGCTTGTCTCTCTTGAAGACAATAGCTCTCGCACACCCAAGAAACCCTCAATGGCATAAGAAAAGAAAAACGATGGAGCAGACGATCCTATCAATCTGTTGCTTGAGAAAGCTCTCGCGCAACAGAGGGATGAAATGATGGAGAATTTTGACCACATCCTTCAACGCCTACCGATAAAAATAGGTGCATATTCATCAAGCGACCACTTTGGAGGCACCTCACCTTTCAAGGTACAAGTTAATTTTGATATTCTTGTATTTGAAGGACGGATAGATGCAGAAGCCCTAGAAAAATGGTTAACTCTGCTAGAAGGTTATTTCTCTATTCATAG
>SNQJ01S0094456.1:16417-30273 GCA_010110895.2 Picea sitchensis | reverse complement strand
TAATAATGAAAACAAGATATAAATCGACAGTGAGATTCAATAAGAAATAAGAGACACTAAAATAGGAAAAAACCCTTAGCTTACCTCGTGAAAAAAATTTCCCCCTGCATTTAACTCCGAAATAACAAACTGCATATACTGTGGAATGAAGGGATTGATATCAATGTGATCTTTCTCCAACCCCGAAAATAATAATGGAAACAATATACAATTTGACAGTGAAGTTCAATTGGAGATAGTGAAACATGAAAAAAATGATCGACTTACTTATTAAGAACATAAGTCCTCCCACGGTGCAACATGCAACTGCAGTGGAATGAAGATATTGGTATCAACCCGAATAGAATAATGGAAACAATATACAATTTCACAGTGAGGTTCAATCGGAGATACTGAATAGGAAGAAACCCTAATTTTACCTATATTGAATAGGAAGAAACCCTAATTTTACCTGCTGAGCGGAGCCAGTGATTCGCCATGGTGCAATCTGCAACTGCTGTGGACTGGAGGAATTGATATCAATGCGATCTTCTTCCAAACCCGAAGATGAACAAAATATAAATCGGAAGAAATCATCAATTTACCTGCTATAATGGCCTATAAAATTGATTATATTGCCTGCCCTCACAGCCCAAGACAGCTACCAAAATAAATGAATTTCGTTGGCTTATCAGTGGTTTATTAATCAGTGGTCAAGAAAGACGTTCGAAATGAAAAGATGCCGTGAAAGACTTTCTGACAAGTACGCACAGAAGAAGATAGGAAGCTTCTTCCCATTTTATGAAATGGCTGAGAACGTCTTTTGAGGTTAACAACGGCCATTTTCTTGGAAGGAACAGTTTGGATCATGGAAATAGTGACTCTACCTTCCGCAACCAGCCAAACCTGCAATACCAGGATATTTTTTAAAACGCGTATGACATCTCGTAATTGGGCGTGATGAAAAGTCGAAGTAAAAAACGCAACATAACAAAAATTTTAATGGAAAATTTATATGAATATGATTATGTAAATGAATATAATTTTAAAGAAAAAATTATATGAATATGATAATTAAATTCAACAAGTTAATTTGTGATGTTTTTATTAGATGATAATAATAATAGCTTGAAGAATATGATAATTAAATTCAACAAGGTAATTTGTGATGTTTTTATTATATGATAATAATAATAACTTGAAGTAAGTGTTTTTGTAAATTTATATTGGAATTGATATTCATTATAAGTTCAATTGGAACTATAGCATTGAGAAAATGATAAATGGTTGGTGCAAAGCTTATTATCGGCTTGAAAATAATAGTAAATACTTAGATTTTTGTCTAATGGATAAATTTCATAAAGAAAGATTAGATCCAAAATAATTTTATAACTTATAGTGTCAAAATTAAAGACACTACACCCTATCTTATCCTCATCATAGTAGTTAGTTTCCTTCCATTGAGGACACATATATGATTAGGTACTTAATGTACAAGAACAAGATAAACAACATGGATGACAAGAGCCTCCCAAAAATTGTTTGAAACTCTAGCCAAAATCACCAACTACTCAAGCTCGATGACATAAAGATGCCAAGTCTTGACTAAATAATTGGAGAATAAAAGAAAATAAAATAAAGTGAAGATATTATAAGGAGGTGGTTCAACCTAATCTTGAACATCAAAAGTATCTTTGTTTTGACTAGCTTTAAAAAAATAAAATTCTTACGAGTTGCATAGTTGCATAGTGAGACTGGGCATTGGAATCCCCAAAACAACATGGCATGAAAGTATATGTCACCTTTATGAGAGTGGAAGATGAAAAACATTTTCTCAAGGTTGAAGATGAAAAGTATTTCTCTTGGAGTGCCCCGCATATACCCAAATTAGATCTCAAAACATTTGTCACAATATCCACCTTCCTAACTTTCCAAGTAATCAAAACTATATTAAAATTGGAACTCTTCTCCTATTTTTTTTTTTTTGCATTGAAATGGCATTATAAAGAAGTCCATGTAATCTCTTACATTTCTTAAGGTTAGATAAATCTAACCACCACCATTAATAGACATTAACTACCACCACCACCATCATTATCAAAGAAAGTCATACTTTTAAGTATTTTAATAAATGTTTTAATCAAATTGAAGTTTATTTTTTTAAATTTATCTCATATTTTTTAAAGTTATAATTCCACTTTATCAATAGTACTATTTTTTTTTAAGTTATAATTCTAATTGATCAATAATATTTTTTTTTATTTCAATGAATGTTAATCACCATTACCATTATCATTAAAGAAAATCATATTTTTAAATATTTTAATCAAATTAAATTGAAATTTTATTATAAATTTATTTTATATTTAAAAAAATTATAATTCCAATTCATCAATAAAATTTTATTATAATATAATTATCACTAAAATTCAAAAAAAATATAATAATATACAATTATCACCAAAATTCAAAACTTTTCATAAGTATTTTATGTTTAGCTTTCGTTATTTGATTAAATATAGCTAAAATTTCTTCCTCAAAATTATGGACAAAAAGTGACCAACTCTCAGGAGTCTCTTAACACTTCATCGCAACATAATGAAATATTCGGTTTAATGGAATATACAACACAGGAAATAGAAAGAATCTACTCATTATTTTACAAAAATCATCAAACCATCGTTGACTTAAAAGGAGAGAAAAAAAAAATAGTTTTGATCATAACTTTTAAATCTAGATTTTTATGTCTGAATAAAAATTTTGTAATGTGTATGATTTATTTATTTAAATAGATAATAATATAAAAATAAATAATTGAATTGGGTTATTTACAAAACAAATATTTATATATGAAATATTTATAATGAATATAATTTATTTATTTGAATTGATAATAATATAAAAATAAATAATTGAATTTAGTTATTTACAAATTAAATATTTATATATGAATTTTTATCTATTTTATAATTTATATATATAGAATAATTTTGTAAAGAGTAAAATTTATTTATTTATTTGAATTYATAATAATATAAAATGTAAATAATTTAATTTGGTTATTTWCAAATTAAATATTTATATATTTGATAGTGAGTATTTATTTGTTTGAATAATATAAAAATAAATAATTRAATTGGGTTATTTACAAAATAATTATTTGTAATTTTATTATGTTTGTGGTACATATTYATATATGATTTTTTTTATCTATTTTAKATGTGAAGAATAATTTTGTAAAGAGTAAATTTATTTATTTATTTTAATTTATAATAATATAAAAAGTAAATAAWTGAATTTSGTTATTTGTAAATTAAATATTTATATATTTGATAGTRAGTATTTATTTGTTTAAATAATATAAAAATAAATAATTRAAGTAGATTATTYACAAARTAATTATTTGTAAATTTATTATTATTATTATTATTTGCAAAGTATCATRAATAAATTWTGATGRTTTATTTGTGTAAATARTATAATAAATAAATAATTATATTGAGGTATTTACAAAATAGTTATTTTTGAATTTRTTGTGTTTATGGTGTAAARTCTCATATCATTAKTTTGTTCGAATAATATAAAAATAAATAATTGAATTAAGTTATTTTCAAAATACTTATTTATGAAATTGTTGTGTTTATGGCTCAAACCCTCATAAATAGGTTTTGTTTTGTTTGGACATGTCAATGTGACGAAAATAACGAAAGCTTGGACCTGTCAAACCCTCATAAATAGGTTTTGTTTGTTTTGTTTTGTTTTGTTTGGTTTGAACATGTCAAACCCTCATACTCTTTGTTGACCGAGGTTAGGATTAGTATCTTGGTTGGGAGAACATTATTCAAATAAAAGAAAGAAATCAACTCATTGATTTATCCCTTCGGCATTTGATAAAAAAAAAACGTAAAAAATCATCAATATAGTCATGAAACTTTGAAGTTCGCCTCATGATGTTTGACTAAACATTATTGACCTTAGAGGCGACACGAAAAAATCTAGGAAACTTGTTTTGTTTTGACCATATTTATTTTTATTTGTGAAGAATAATTTTGTAATGAGTATAATTTACATATGAATTTATATTAATTCATATTTTTTTTTGTGAAGAATAATTTTGTAAAGAGTAAATTTATATATGTTTTTTTTAGAATAATTTTGTAATGTTTATTATCTAAATGTTTTACGTGTTTTTTTTTTAAGGTTTTTTAACACTTTGAATCTATTTATAAATATAAAAACGTAATTTAAATAACACAAAATTGTCCATATTTATGGAATCTAATTTGTGCATAAAATATGAAAATATAAAATAATTAAACAATGCCTTTTATAAAAAGTATAATTTATTTATTTATTTGAACTCATAATACAATTTGAGTGGGTTTAATGGTTAAGAAAGTGTGCTTCCTCCTAAAAGGTCACATGTTCAAACCTAAATAATGTAACATACACTACTTCATTTCTCATGGTGAGATATTCCATTTCCAAGAAAGTTAACAAACATTACTACCACTTTCACAAAATATAAGTGGTGTTAATATCTCCACTATAAACCCACAAAATATAAAAGATGCTAACTTGTGGAGATAAAAGATTGGTTTTCTTCATATGTAAGCATAAATCCACTACCACTTATAAAATTGGTAGCAAAGGCTTCCCACCAAGTCAAGCTAAGTGGATATCCAAAACATGTTTGAGTAGTCCTTTACACATCCACAATAGAATTTGGGAACAATTTTCTCTATGTGGGGAGAAAATGATAAAACTTATCTCATGTGATTAAAAATAATTATTATATATTAGTATTGTTATTTGTACATTTAACACATTCTATCTACCATTTTCTCTAGAAACTTTATTCTTATAGAAGTTACCTTATACATCTTCTCCCTGTACTTTCTATAATCTTCCTTGTATATCCTTTATGGGTGCTTTATATATAAATTCAAGTGTTTATCATGTACAACTTTGAAAATATTATTTCTATTACTTGAATACTCTCTTATATTCATTAGTGTGTTAGTATTCATATTGTTGGTGCTATGCTCATTTTAAAACCATAGTAGTTGGTAGTGATCCAATATCTTGACTTTTAAATCTCTTCAGTAAAAATTTATAAGAAATATTATTAACCTACTAGTAGGAAGTTAGTGTTTGAATTTAAAGGTCATCAAGGGTTTAATAATAAACATTAGGAAGTTAGTGTTGGCATTCAAATGTCATCAAGGGTTTAATAATAGGAATGAACCAAGAAATAAAAGTGTACAACAATAGATATAAGAATTTGGATTTTTATCGATGAAATAACCAATTATACAAAGGTCCTCCTTGACCAAGATGGGAAAGGAGACAAAGAACTCTCAAAATTTAAACATCTTTAATCCGAACGCTATTATAATAATACAATGAAAAACCTCTACTGCAAGCTCTTCCAAATAAAGAAAATATAAATAATTTTAGCATCATGACCAAACATGATCCCCATCTCGACTAACTCCCTAAGAATATCTCCTAAAATGAAAATAGATAATGTCATGTCTACTTGAATATCATGTCTTCAATATTCTTATTTCATAAGAGATTTCTAAAATAGGGTTCCAACAAGCCCCCAACACTATGATTATCTCACACTGAGAGAAGTACGTTTGAGAATCAGCTTGAATTCTAGACAATGTTGGATATAATGCTTCCATTAATGCAATGTGCTAAGTTTGGAGATTTGTTGGAAGTTGTTGAGAGATTTTCTCAACCTCCATATCGATGTTTGGAATTAGTTGGATCTGACTCCAACTATATATGTGTATTGTTTCTCGATGTGTATGTAATACAAATATTATTTGTGTGTAACTATCATGTCATGTCTTCTCACCTAAAGTTTAATATGGTATCAGAGCATGTACTGGCTTAAATCCCTCATGGGAGAGCCAGGAACATGGGGTAGACATGAGGCTAATCTTGTGTACATAGATTAGCGTAGAATAGTTTGTTTGCAATGATTAGTTGTGTGTAAAACCAGATAGATTTTGAGTGAGTATTGATGTGTTAAGATAGTGTTGTGAGAGAAAACGTTGTTGTGTGACGTCAAGGTGAGGATAGTTTCCTTTGTGAAAAAGTTGTGGTGGAGATACGATCATTCCAAAGATTGGTGGACTACCGTCATTGTCCCTTCTCTTGATAAGCTCGATTGTTCAAATTTCATTATGAATCCGATTGTGTCTTCCAACAAATTTGTTCTAGAGTGGTATGACTGTGTAATTTTTTATGGTTCAAATTTGACAGAAAGTTTTTATATTTTCATCTTGTGTTGTGTTTTCTCCAGTTTTGGTAAATATTGGTCCTCTATCTACCGTTAAGAGGAGAACATAATTCAAGGAGTGTCCCTGGTTTGAAGAGAAGTCGACCACATTTGTTTGCATCCTGAATCGCCAATTGTGAGGGAAGATTGGTTGGTCATTTGATGAGACACCACAAGGAAACAACACATAGTCCAAAAACAAAGTAGCCTATCAATTGAAAGCAGAAATGTGTTGTGTTCAACAACAATGGAAAAGATTTCAACCACTTTGTGTTCCTTGCAACATTTACTATTGTAGGTTTTCTGGTCAGTTTGGTTATTATTGCTTGATGGGGGTGTGAAAGAGCTTGTCAAGGATGGGCATATGACTGGTAGAGTTGATGGAAAAACCTGTGTGATGTACAAGCCCTTCATCACCAATTATCTTGCAGCAATGCATGAATTTGAATTACAGTTTTATTTGGCTTTGAGGCGTTACGAATGCTATATGCTTCTTTTAAGTATGTATTAGAATTATCATTTTTTTGTAAAATTGTATTTTGAAAAACTAATCATATAACATAGTGACATAATTAAATCTCGTAGTTCTTAATGTTCTTCGGTGCTATAAGAATGCATGGTTGGTTTGAGTATGTCTACAAGTCTTTTAAAAGATGGAAGTTCTTGTTGTACTTCGGTGTTTCAAGACCAATAATGACAAGTTATCTTTGTATGTTTGTGAGTTTTTAAAAAAAAGGTCAAATTGTATGATTCACTACTGAATATATCCAGTATCCAAATCACTTTCCTATATAACTGTTGAAATTTTTTCTTCGAGGGAATTTCACAAATGGTAGTGTATCCATAGGATGTTTGAGTATCTAGACTATTCTTCAGGGTATGCCAAGAATCAACAATCATAAAAAATGCATAATAGATGGTCAAAAGCAACTATATCTATGATGAATGAAGTGGAAGCTCACGATGAAGAGTTGCGAAAGAGCGAAGTCTATCATAGTTCAAAAGTGGGTAGAAGATGTTGATGAATATCAAAAGTTCGAAGAATATTTTTTGTAATATTTATTTATGTGATTTTATTAAGTTTTGTAATGTAAGCATTAAAAGAGGGTGTTGGAGATAATGCCTCCGTTAATTCAATGGGCTAAGTTTGGATATTTGTTGGAGGTTGTTGAGAGATTTTCTCAACCTCCATATCCATGTTTGGAATTAGTTGGATTTGAATCCAACTATATATGTGTATTGTTTCTCGATGTGTATGTAATACATATATTATTTTTGTGTAACTATCATGTCATGTATGCTCACCCAAGATTTAACAGACAACAATCTTAGACAAAACTACAACCAAAAAACCATATTCTTATATGTTGATTTGCGAAGAATCAATTTGCTAACTCCTACTTCTATGTTACACAATCATTCACAAGTCACTTACCCCACTTATGTTGCAATTATCTCCTTAACTCCTACGACTCTTATGCATCCTCATGTCACCCCTCCTATGTACCTATGCTCATAATTTTATCATATTAGAATACAATGGTATCAATCAACCTACTCTACATCAACCTACAAATCAACAACATAAATCCTTTTCATCAACAAATCTCTCCATAATAATCAAGTCTAGATGTACAAAGCTTGAATATTTATCAACTCCTCATCATCTCTAAAAAATAATTATCAAATACTCCAAAATAGGAGGCATCTCTTGCAAATTTGAATGTATTGTCAACATTAATTTAGTAAGGATGAATGATTAATGCATGATGGTTAATCTGATTAAAAATCAACTCTAAAAATCATCCTTCGGCCATAGCCTCAATAA
Source organism: Picea sitchensis (assembly GCA_010110895.2). Taxonomy (NCBI): domain Eukaryota; kingdom Viridiplantae; phylum Streptophyta; class Pinopsida; order Pinales; family Pinaceae; genus Picea; species Picea sitchensis. The sequence goes on along the minus strand of SNQJ01S0094456.1, from coordinate 22,171 downwards.
TACATGCAACTGAACTCTAAAGAAAGATTAAAATAGAAATAAATAAACTCATGATGGTTAATCTAATTAAAAATAAACTCCCAAAATCATCTTTCAACCATAGCCTCAATAATACTTGCAACTGAACTCTAGAGAAAGATTAAAATAGGAATCAATGAACTCATGGTATAGAAAAAAAACCACCAATGCAATATCTCCCTAATCCAACTTGTTCTATGATAATAGGATTTATACAAGAAAGTCCTTAAATGATGTCTTCAAAGAGTGGTGCTTTTCATCATCATGATTCAGTATAATAACTCCCAACTTTTCTTAGACTCAAAAACATTGATAGCACAAATAGCTTTTCCTAATGTTTTTCATCATCATGACTCAGTATAATAACTGTCAACTAAAAATATCACTGTGACATATGATTATAAATATGTAGCAGAAAATTGATTAATACTAAACAAATTATAATATGTGTCGTTGGATTTTAAATATATATTTTAATTTATATAACATTAATCATTTTATTGTGAAATTCATATCAATGTTATATAGATTAGACAATAAATTTGTATTAATTATATCTAGATTAGAATATGTATCGATGGATTTTAAATATATATTTTAATTTATATAATGAAATACATATTGTTTGTACTTATAAAAAGATAAAGTATATCTATTTACTAATTCTATGACTGATTATTCAAATTTTAATATGATGATGATGATGATGGTGATGATTAATGTTCATTGATATTGAATTGGTTTATCAAACGTTAATAAATTAAAGGATTACATGCAATTCTTTATAATTTTGTTTCTGTGCTAGAAAAGCATTAAGAGAAGCTTTCCAATATCACCATAGTTTTGTTGAGTTAAACTATTAGGAATATTGGTAGTGAGACAAATATTTTGAAATTGAGATATAATATCGTGTAATGATCCTCCTCGTTACGATGATGAACCTCTTGACAAGTACATTTTTTTTTTTAAGAAAGTGCAAAAACAATGTATGTGTGTGTGTACAAGGGTGATAAACACATTCGACTCTGCGTCACCACCCGACGACAAACAAGATGCATACAACGATGAACACAACATGATGACCTAAGACACAGATCAAGTATCTGCATGCAAAGAACGGCCATCAATCGACAAATAAATAAGACAAACTACCTGCCCATCCTAACCTGCCATGGTTAGGACCTCCAAGACACATAACCAATGCTCAAGCCTAGGTTCCCATCGATTTTAACCATTTAAGGTCTTAGGGCTGGTGACTGTTCTGAGGAACATGGAGGTGTCTACATCCCGCCCGACACAAGCAGACCAAACACACAAAAGTTTATGACCCTGTACAACATTAATTAAACAAAGGACTACAATCTACACTAGCCTTAAGGCCATTCCATCGCGCAACTTTAGATCATAAATTTGTCATTGAGGTACCCTCTAAATTAACATTCAAGGACCTTATTGTGAAATTTCGTTCTCGACTGGTTTAACATTTAACCAAATAATTAATCCAATTTTAATCAAGAATAATGAATAGTTAAAAATTATCATTTAAAGCGAACATTAACATTTAATTTATAGTTAACACAATATTCTAAAATCAATTAACTCATTCATTAATTAGAAATAAAAATGAATAGTTATGATTTATCATTTAAAGCAACAATTAACATTAATCTATAATTATAATGCCATAAATAACGCAACATTCTAAAATCATTAAACTCAATCCAATTTTAATCAAGAATAATGAATAGTTAAAAATTATCATTTTAAGCGAAATTTAACATTTAATTTATAATTAATGCAATATATAAGACTTCAATGCTAATTTACACTTCCTATTACAAGGTACCACAAGAAGATTCTAATGCAATTTAATAATCAATGTCGACTTACAATGAATGAAACCTTTATTAAATAAACACCATCTATCCTTTAATAATTAAAACTGTTGGGCGATTATTAAATGAAATAGCAACAAAAACATCCACTCTCATTATCATGATAAGATTTACTTTAATAATAATCAACTTTTAAATGGAAGAAACCTTTAATAACAAAAACACAATCAAACTGTTAATAGTTAAGACTGTTGGGCAAATAAAAAAGAATCAACAACAGGAACCTCCACTCTTATTATCCTGATAAACTTAGCTTTCAAATCGACTTAAATGAATAAAACCTTCCGAGTAATCTGCGCATGCACCCTTCAAGGTCGGAGTAAAGGAACGTGTGTCAGGAGAAGTCTATGCCTAAATAACGGTGCACTGTCCCAACGATGGTCTAGCTGTACTGACCAACCAAGAACCAGCCGTCATAACAATAAAGAAAACTGTGGGGACAAGTTAGGTCTTAAATCAAGGTGATTTCAGGATGAGGCAAATGTTTTTTTTTGAATGGGCATAACACACCTCTAGAAACAGTGCCACCGTACATGCATGCACCCACTCGGCCTATTGATTCCAACCCAACACACACTGAGCAACTATAGCATCTACAGATGGCACCTCGAGGAGAGGCTGTGCGGATCCCAAGGTCGTGCACTACGTGTAAACTACCCAATAGAGAAAAGAAAAAAACAAGGGTAGGACACAAGCATGCATCAAATACAAACGCCAGAGTTTGTCCCTGCAACCTGTCCAACACCAACCTTCGGCTTCACACAACCCAATCTACCTAAACAATCCACCCCAAGGATTCAACCAATGCAGGCAGGCAACACAACTTCTCATACTTCTACACCTACTAACCCTCATAACTATGCTCCCAGAAGAGTAAACTTCCTAAATCATAGTTCAATTTTCATTTCACATCTTCTGATAATGAGCGACCTTGTGTTTTTAAGATGGTTGCAGATGAGACATGGGCGAGTCACAGCCAAAACCCTTACGGAAAATGCAGCTCGAATGCCTCCGTGGAAAGTGTCCTAAGTTTTCTTCCTGTTTACTGTAAGCTCATTTCCTCTTTGATCAAAAACATCCCTTCGTGATCCAAATTCCCTATTATATGTTTGAGGAATTGGACTGACGAACCCTAAATCGGAAATGAGGGTTATCTATTGACCTTCGTATCTTTCAGGTTGAATCTTGTTTTATTGTAGGGTTGATCTAAGTTGTCCCTGAGATCACTTTTGAACCCATATCCCACTGTATCCATTCCGTTGAAGGAGATTACTGAGAAACAAAAATGTCAAACTTAGATAAGGATGAGATTGTAGTTACCTTTCGTGATGCTCCCTCACTCTGTCTTGTCCCTGATCGGATAAGATGTTGGACCTTGATGCACTGATAAGGATATGAGTTCATCTTTTTATGTGCAAACAATACCTAACCCACCTCGCAGAGGTAGTATTATGCCGCCAATACACAACCTCTAACTCTAGAGCCAGATTACATAGCTGGAAGTAACGTGTCTGGTGGAGGTAAGGGCACATACAACTAATTTGTATGGCCCACCGAGGGAGGGCGTAAACAGTGATGCAGAGAAGCGATTTTACACAAAAGCAGAGCCCGAAGGAGGTGGTTTTAATACTGTTGTAGGGGCGAAATGAACAAAGTTGCATGGTTTGCAAAGAATATGGTTACTAAATCGAATTCTTTGTTTTATCAACTTCTAACCACATTTAGAGAAGCTATTAGTCTATGTAAAACTGAAGCGTAGACCACAGAATCAACTGTCTTCTAAACCTGCACCTTTTATGGTGGTAAAGGAATACCGTTTAAACATGAAATTTAAACATAAATTTAAACATGAAATTTAAACAAAATTTTAAACATGAAATTTAAACAAAATTTTAAACATAAAATTTCAGAAATTGATTCAGAAAAAATTTCAGTCTTAAAATTCAGTCATAAGAATTTTCAAACACAAAATTCAGGAGTTTGTTTGAACAAATAAATTTTTTCAAATTGAGCAGGTTAGAGGAATGGGTTTCCTGCACAATGAACCAGTTGTAACCATAAATAATACACCTACAGATCAAAATCTTACATCCTACACAGTTTATCATTCAACTGAAAGGGTGTACCTTGGCCTATTCGCTTGCTTCGAGTGTTGTTCACGCGCTTCATGCAAATCCTGCTCACCAACCGTCAAGACTACACCAATAGCTCCCAGCTAACACTAGGGGTACTATGCTTCCCCCGTAGCCCCCCCGAGCCACAAAGGGGCCACACACTATCCAGATGGTACATCTAGCTCCCAGCTCACCTCCCAAGGCCGAGCTACCACTCCTATCCAAGCTGGAAAATCCCAACTCCCCACAAGTAATCAGTCAAGTCACAAATCCGACAGCATAACATTATGCTAATAGCTGATCCCCATCTTCCTTCTCCTCTCTCTCTTTTATATACTTTTAGCACTTCCACTCTTTCCCTGATCTCATTAAATTTTAAGTTTTAATAAAAATCTTCCAAAAATTTTCCTTCGCACAAGTGTCATCCATCCCCCACATTCCTCCAATAATTATTTTCTTTAAATTAATAATTGTCTCATTTCCCTCACCCACCTAGAGTTAGTCCTAAATTTACTTCTAGGTGTTCTTAGATTCCTGTACAGGTTTTAAATACTTTCCCTAAAATGAATTTGCTAATTTAGTTCAATTTAGAAGGTTCTTAATTGCAGATTCTTTACTAAGTTGACCTCACTTTTTACCATAAGTTTCCCTCTTTCACTTTTTATGTTTCCGTATTCGCTGGTTTCCTAATTTTTATATTTCCCTATTTTACTTTTATTATTAATTTAGTATCTTTTTAAACTATCAAAAGTTAAAATAAACTAATTTCTTCTTGACATTTTATATCCATTTTTTTTTAATTAAATTCTTACTCTCTTCATTTTACCCCCAAAAATTTATGAAGACCAAAACTATTACTTAAGTGGTTTTTAGTTTAAATTTTATTATTTTATTTTTATAAGGTATATTTTCTTAAGGGTAGACAAAATTTTACCCCTAGAGAAGTTTTAGACTTAGAACTTAGATTCTGAACTGGGCGACAATTAATTGGGGAGGTTGTTTTAAAATTTCTTAAAGTGTTGTCTGTCTTAGGGCCATCTAGGTTCCTCCCTCTATCATCATCAATGCAATGTTCTCTTCAGGACGCAAAACGTGCTCCAAGGGTGCCACTCACCTCTTTTGTTTCCTTTGTGTGACGTGCCCTTCAAGATGCACCACATGCTCCAAGGGTGCCACTCGCCTCTTTTGCTTCTTTTGCACGATATGCCCTTCAAGATGCACCACATGCTCCAAGGGTGCCACTCGCCTCTTGACTGATTGGTAGAAATCAATAACCCCTGGAGTCAACATTCCGCCAGGTGAACTTGTGGGAGACTAAGGGCTTCTAAGGAATAATCCCCCCACCTTATTGCGCACCGCTTAGAATCATCGCGAGCGACTATCCCATTCTAACCTTGCAACATTATGGGTCCTCTCGAACTAGGTAATCGTTAACCTATAGTTCAAGCCATAGTGGGAGTGCTAGTAGGCTGTGGCAGGGCTGTTGTCCACACCTCTCCATCAACCTCTCTGGTAGTCATGTGTGTGGCCCCTTTACTCCATATGTGAGTCTGGTCAGAAATCTATCATCAGCCTGCATCATCAACAATCATGTCAGACATGTCCACGTCATATCATCTAATCAAATGTACTAAAATCACAAAAAAACAATCAAACCCCAATAGCACACTCCCTGACTCGATCCAGAGTCCAAGGGTTCCATTGATGCCTCTACATCCTCAAGGTCC
>SNQJ01S0094454.1:6452-22075 GCA_010110895.2 Picea sitchensis | reverse complement strand
GTGACTCCAAGAACAACAAAGCACAAATGCTCAAAGAAAACTTTCACAAGAATTATATCTTCCAAGAATTTCACAAACTCTCATCATTCTCAAACCTCTCCAATCCCCCCTTCCTCACCACTTCTCCTCCCCATTTATCAAGTTTCCATACACCCTTCCCCAAGTCTCCTAAACCACCCTCATTATTATCCATCAACCTCCCTTATCTAGATTTTTGGGAAAAGATTAAAATAAAACTAAAATATAAATGACTTGCATTAAATAACAATGAAATAAAAGAAAAGTCTTTCTTCTCATGCTAGCTAATAAATGTAATTTGACAATTTTCCCCAAAATGAATATAACACCCCACCATCTTCATTCAATTCATCACACCCACCATCTATCAAAGTCAAGAAGGTATTTAATGCTTCTAGATATTTTGTATGAAATATAATTTAATATTCAATAAACATTCAATTAAATAATTAATAATTTACTTTAATAATTAATACATTAATTAATTGTACTAGTGTACATGGATAGGGTATGTGTGTGTAGCTAGCGGACACATATCCCATGTATGTAGTAATGGTAAACAACCATTTCCTCTAGTGCGTAGTTCCTATATGATCACCAAGACATGTAGGAAAATAGATCAAGTAATGCATCATTTAATAATCTTTAACAAACAAAATTACACCAATTCATCAATAACTCATTATCACACTTAAAATATCAATAGGAAATCAAAGAGAGTTTTAAACATGGTAGGAACCAAGCGAGTAAATAGTAGTGGCATCTCTAATTCTCAATCAGTATTTTGAACTATCATTGAAGCATCCTTCCTTCCTAACCTACTTCCATCTTCCATCCTATCCTTTCCCTTGTTGGACTAAGTTGGAGCATCAACTATATTGACCTAAATCCAGATAGAACCCGTAAGCGGAAGTTTCATACATCTCGACCAAGCTTCCCCAATAGGCAACCAACAGTCGCTATCGCACGTCTATTGGAGCATGACTTCACACAGCCCTCCCACGACTCTAGGTTTCAGAGGCTAAATGGTGGGCAATACCTCAACCCCTCCTTATAGAACTAGGGTCAATGCCCTATATCGAGCCATACTGTGCAACTACTGTTCTTAGAGTCACGTCATCAAACAATCACTCTGGGCAAGTTGTGCATCCTGTCAAAACCACACTCACCACAAATCATAACAATATTTCGAATCATAAATTAAATAATAAGTATAGCATATAGCATATACTATCTTCTTGATGTCTACGACATCCAAGTCACCTCAACACAATAGTCATTTGGCTATCGCGTAGCTCATTAACCTGTAAGTTAATCCACCAATAAATCATATCTATGAATATACATAATAATTTCATCATGGATGATTTTAGGGGCTAAATTTCGCTCATGGGCCAATTTTCCATCGTTTTTCCAAAAACGAGATTTGCAATTTTAAAAATGATTCACCCAAATTCTATAGGATAAAATTATTTTACCTTAAAAATCACAAAATTTTTATAAAAACTATATAAAATCCTTATAAATTTGAATAATTTTACAAAAATATCGCCAAACATTTATAGTTGGCATATGAAGGATTAGTAAGATTCGCCAAGGTTTCTACAGTTAAAAAAAATAAAATCCATCCTTAAAATCATCCTTGAATTGCATATAAGGATCCATATCTGTATTGACGTTCAATTTAAGAAATGCATGTTTATTTTTATCATGTCTGGCATCTGTTATGCATTCATATAATAACTTGAACTAGTATCCACGTACCTAAATTCCACATTTTAACTTTCATGTTTAATTAAACCAAAGAGATATCATCATCATGAGTATATAACAATGAAAATAATATCATGTAACATATTAAAATATGTACATATCTCAAATATTTATCTCAATCTAATTGAGCCCAAACAAATGTTAAGAATTGAATTACTAAGATGAGTAAATAGTCAATCTTCTAACTCCCTAAAGGTCAAGATATGGGGCGTTACAAAATTTGTGAATGACACCACTTCCACTCAGTAATTTGACAATTATAATAGTAATAATTCATTTTTAAGATGATTGTCAAGTTAGACATTAAATTTGTGTATGACACCACTTCCACTCAATAATTTGACTGGTAAAGTCTATTGAGGTATACATATTCTAGTCCTCTATATTTCAACTTGTAATCTTTTAAAGAAACACGTGTTCTTAATCATTAGACCCACAATCCCACAAAAATGAAAACAGTACAATCAATAAGTTTCCCCCGAAACCTTCTCAAAAAACGAAAGTAAACCCTTGCAATATATTTCCAAGAGCCCTTGCAAATCTCGGGTCCAAAGCAAATGAACGAAAGACTTCATTAAGTCATTCACGAAGGTTTCTTTAATTCATTTAGTTGATGTAAATTAATTTAATCTCCGCTCTCTGTCCATGCCTCCTCAGAATCATGTGGCTTCTCAGTTAGACGATGCCCTGTGTGATCACGTACTGAACATTTTAACATTTGTACTGAATCATTGAAAATATATTGTATACATTCATGTTTAATGTTTAAATATAAAAGTTAATGTTGAGGATTCATGTTAGTAATGAAATTACGCCTTGTTCCATTACATGAAATGAATGTTTGCTGACGTTAATGGTCCCATCTAAATGAAATCGTTTGTGTCGAGAAGAATGGTTTATCATTCAATTTGGGTAACAACATTTAGTGCTTCAAATTTTATTGAACATGATTAAAGATCAAATTTTTTTTATGATGTTAATGATCCAACAACAATAAGCAACAAAAATACAAAAATAAGCATAATATAAGAAATAATCAAATTTGAGTGAACAAGATAGAAGATAATGATCTTTTAAAAATGTGTTTATTGTGTTTATTTAGATTAATTATCCATCCACAAACAAACCTAACTCGAAGCATGGTAAGTCTAAGTTTAATCACCTAAACTATTCTCATTTAATAAACTCTACAATTGAAAGTGAAGAAACAAATATGTTAAAAAAATCAATACTAAACTCGTGTTTGTTTTATTCCAATGAATCTTATTCATATATTACAGAGATAGATTGAATCAAATTTGATAGGTGGGCGCCCATCTTGTGAACTCGCATAGTGGTTATAGCATTTAATAATTGTTGTTGTGATATACAGTTAGAGATTGATATTATTGTTGAAGTTATAATCATTTTAAATTAACCATATCAAAGTAGCCATAGAAAGGAACTCCATTGAAAAGTGAGTTATTTCTTGGAAACCCTTGTTGTAAAGAGAAAAATATGATGGTCAATACACTAACGAAATGAAGTCTATAGTGGGAAAAGAATTGGAGACTTGGGTTGTACATTGGTTTAAAATATGATGCTTCCATATGGTTTTCCTTAGCTTGAACAAGATAAGTGTAATTTAGAATTAAGAATAAAAACAAGTGTTTTTAGATAAGTTTTATCATGTTGGGAAGAAGGATAAAGAGAGCACCAATGTTTTGTTTTAAATTTTAATTTTTCTATTCCAGATTCATGGACGTATTCAATAGGAAATATTATTATTTATATAAATTCTAATAATATTACTACCAGATTCATGGACATAGTCAATAGGAAATATTATTATTTATATAAACTCTAATAATATTATTATTTCTATAAACTTTAGTAGTGAGAATAATTCAATCAATGTTAATTTGGCTAAAATATTGCAAGTTAGGACAACACATATTGTTCAATTTTTTAAGGCTTTGAAGATTATCATCGATAAATATGTGTTACATTCATATTTGAATACTATAGGTGTTAATTTTTCAAAATCCCACCCAGTTTCAGTCTCACTGAATTTTCTACCAAATTTAAATGCCAAACTCAGTTTCATCACTGAATTTTCTACCAAATTTAAAATGCCAAACTCAGTTTCAACAATGTTTCAAAGATATGCTACAGCCGGTGGGTGCTTCAGTATCCGCCATGTTGGTGTTTCAAGACGCGATAGCGCTACAAACCGTGTTTCGCATATCTGCTCACGCTGCGGTGTTTCAAGATCAAAGATATGCCATACCGTGTTTCAGCATATACCAAAGACTGTTTCAAAGATATACTACAAAGGGTGTTTTGTTGGTTAAGCTACAACGGTGTTTCAACATCTAAAAACTTAATGAAAAATAAATTTCTGAACAGAAAATAAATTTCAGAATTCATGTTATGAGGATTATGAACATCGCTTTCAACGCAGAAATTAAATATCAGCAATATGCAAACCTATAAAATATTAGACACAAAATACTTTCTACCTAACTTCGACCGAAAAACCCACAAGGGGAAACCAGCGAGAGAGGGATTTAGGCCATTAGTGAGCTCGAAATTCTTTACAAGATTTTCCATCTCGACATTTACACACAAACTTTATCCGACATTCATGTAGCTTTTGCTCCTCAATTCTAAACCAGAAATTCGCAGAGAATCAGAGGGCAATGCCACGCGTACGATCACAACAAATCGTCAAACTCATGAAGATTCACTGCTACTCAATGCTATTCGAACCTTGAATGCATGCCAGCTGGGTTCGAAATTGTTGTCTCTTTTCTTCAGCCCGACCTCTCTCTTGCTTCCTCTCTCTTGTTTTCTCAACAAGAATTCCTCAGCTCCTCCTTTGCTCTCTCAACAAGACTACTTCCTCTTTTCCTCTCCTGTTTGGAGACTAAAAGCCCTCTTGGCCTCCTCACCAAGATTTCTTCCCGTTTCTCTTATTGTTCTGGCATCTCACCAAGAACCTCTATATTCCTTTACCAAGAGTCTTTCTACCCATCGGTGCTCTACTTGCCTTAATCAACTCCTACAGGAAGGTGGAGGAGTTTTCTTAACTAACTGATGAGCTTAGATTAGATGGGTGATAAGATTTGATGTTCCTTCACTCACCCCTCACTTCAAATCTATAAAGTTATATTTTAATTTATCTCTCACAAATTAATTGACTAAGACCCAATTTCGGCAATTTCCCCTTAGGCTTCTTAGGAAGAGAAACACTTGCCTTGGTATATTATTTTAATTAAAAATTTAACACTCCTCATACCAAGGAAAGTGTTACTCACCACCCAAGCTTGTCCCTGAAAAATAAAAAAACTTGCCTCTGCTCAATGCCTTGGTGAGCATGTCTACAGAACTCCTGCTCCCTCAAGAGGATATGTAATTTGCAGCTCCACAGCCCTCTCCTAAATTATAATCACGTAGATGAAGCGGATATCGACCCCACATGCTTAGACCAGTCAGCGAAAAACCGGATTCTGGGAGTTTAATGCAACTCTTTTTATCACAGTAAATCGCGGTAGGCCTCAAATGCACACCAAACAATTCAATCAAAGCATCTTGCGGCCAAAGGGCCTCACAACTAGGCTGACTAGCTGCCATATACTCACCTCTGCCAGTCCCAAAGCCACATCGACTGGCCTGACGTAAATCCACAAGACACAACTCTGATCCCAATCCAAAGCAACACCCCGGCGGCTTTTTCTCCGCCATCGACACATCCCGCCTAACTGGTCAGATAGCCAACTGCATCTAACTCCATCTCCTATGATAGTCCGCACTTACACCCACTGCATCACAAATATACTTGGTTAGTTACGTTTTGTTGCTACCCAATGCACTCTCCTCGGCTCCACCATGAACCGACTAAGAGCAAAAAACATCTGGCTTGGTGTTGACCAAGTACATCAATGACCCGGTCAATCGACGATAAAGGAATCCACCCAACCGCACGTAAAGTTTCTTCCATTGGTAATCATGGGAGGGTCATGGGCCTGCTATCTCCCAACTGAAATCTGCTCAGAATATCACATCACATACTTCCCCTCGTCTCCAGATACGTGTCCAAAGCCCCGCTAAACCTCCAATCCCAAAAAAAAAGTAATGCATCAGTCCAATGTCCGTCATCTCAATTCTGGCTAAGCGTCCTCCCTTGCAGTCAGCGCAATGAGTCTCGTACCAGAATAAAAGGTCACACATAGAAGTGAATGAGGATCCTCTCCAACCAATAATGAAGTATAGCTAGATCCAAATACTCTTCTCAAAAACCCAACTGGCCGCGAATAGGCATCTATCCTCTAATACCAAGCTCCGGGAGCTTGTCTCAGCCCATACACTGCCTTCTTCAGCTCCTGGTACACATGAGACTCTCCCATGCACCTCAAATCCCAATGTATTGCTTCCAATGTATACCTCCTCCTCAATAAGACCATTCAATGCTGTCTCACATCCATCCGTGGATCTTCCAACCTATCTCTCACAAGAATGGAGATCATCACTGATCAAGTGTGTATTGGAGCAACCGCACAAAGGTCTCATCATATAGTCAACTCCTCAACTCAAGGAAAATCTCTGTTACCAAAGCGAGCTTTGTATCTCTCAATGCTGCCATCCAGCAGCTTTCTTTAGCATAGAGCCACTTGGAAGTCACCACCGCATTCTCTGTGCCCAGGAACAACTTCCTAGACATCGCTCTTCATGATGGAATTGTACTTCTTCCATCATGGCATAGCCTAATTTGCCTATTTAGTAAGGCCTCTCTCTAAAGTGGAAGGCCTGCATTCCCCGGGACACGCCACCATCGCGGTGTAGCTGCAAAACCTCTCGAGGGGTTTACTCTCTCTCATTGCCTGCTTGGGATTCCCCACTTAAACCTGTGCATCACTCAAAATCTCCCAAAGCCACTTGGGCTTCCTCCTTCAAGTAGTGTCTTGTGGAGGGACTCTCTCGCTCAAACTTCTATCTGCTGAAGACAGGATCCTCAGAGACTCCTCAAGTACTCCTGATCCCGGAACTGGTGGACTCCAGAGTCTCTCGCGGTAACTAACTTTGTGGCCCTTGCCATCAAAATCGGTGGCCCCCAAATCGTGGTCATCAGAAGTCTCACAAGGGCTCACTCCGACCCTCGAGATGAAGATTGCTCTCAATTTTCTCTCTGTCCTCTAGACTTCCTAAAGGCTCCGGCCTCCTCAAATATGACATCCCTCCTCAAGACATTCTTCCTCAAGGAAGGAAGGTAAATACTTCAAAGGCTTGAAGTCCTATCAATTTAAATAGTATGCCTCTCTCAGCCATGGGTTTCCTAGATTTGTCCTTTCTCAAGGGGACATATGAATATGTGGTGCACCTAAAAAATCCGAAAGTGCCCCATTCCTCAGATTCTTCCTTAGAAAGCCTCGACACACATGCCTCCCTGCTAGGAGAGACTCCTCGTCGAGATAAACTGCATGCCTTGATTTCATAGAAATAGTGGCAGCCCTGATCATGTAGCATGGCTCTTCGCATTCCAACAATGGCCCTTCGTTTTCCTCAAAGAATCCCCATTCTCACAAGGGTTGTAAGGAATACCAACTCCTCCCGATGTCTCTCCTAAGACAGCATAAACTCCTTGGAGGTATACTTACCCCATTGTCAGATCTCAAGACTGATTTTTCTTCCTCGTCTGTTTCACAGGAGCTTTGAACTCTTGGAATTGGTTGAATACCTGTTCCTTGGTCTTCATGAAGAAAATCCGTGTCGGTGAGAAGCTTCAATAAATAAATACAATATGTATAGGGATTCAAATAACGATGCCGGGGTAAGACATCGGGCCACATATGACGAATGTATAAGATCAAGTATCCCTCACGCTTTACCGTCATCGCTGAAAAGCAGCCTGGTGTACTTTCCTGTATACCCTGTACAACATGTAGCTCGAATCGAATTGAACTCCCATCACCATATCCTCGTGAATCCTCGCAGTTCTCATGGTGCAAATGTGCCATCCTCCCTGCGCTATCTCACAGGTCGTGGTCAGCTGCTGGTAGAATGAATCAATGCTCGCATCGGTTGAACAAGAACTTGTACACCTTCTCATGTCTAGTACCAATCACTTTGTAATGGCGATGCTAGGTTCCTCTGGGGAAAAGAATCACTTTCCCATCACGGAACAAGACCTATAGCCCTTCTCCTCAATATGTAGAAACTGACACTAAGTTCTTCTCAAGCCCGAACATAAAGAACCTCTGTCAAAGTCATGGAGGCAAAGACTCCCTCCAAAAAGATACAGTCCCACAACCAACTACCTTAACCACCCGGTCATCTCCAAGCATCACTTCAGATTCCCACTGTAAGATCCGCCAAGGCTCATGAACTGTTGTCATATGTACAGAGGCACCATCACACATACCAAGTATTGGGAGTAGTGGTCCTCGAGGTTTGACATGCAATCAAGGAAAATTCTTTTTCAAACTTGGTGGAAAACTTTTCCACTTCTGCTGAAGCTGCTTGGTTTTTTTTTTCTTGTTTGGACACTGTCCTATATAGTGCCTAAACTTATGGCAAGCAAATCACTGACTTTGCTCATGTCTTTATTCCCTTCAACCTTGGGATTTTGTCCTCCCTTTTGACCCCTTTTGAACTTCTTCTTTATAGTGGTAGCAAGATCCATATTCTCCTCCTCATGACCAGATGAATCACATGCACATGTAACTCCTCTCCGCCTCTCCTCAACAAAGTCATATCCAGATGTTCCTCCCACCGAAGCTTCTCCTAGCAAATAGCTGTCCTCCACAAACAACCCATTGTTTGGAAACACATTCAATGCTGTTCTCACAAAATCACTGTCAACTATATTTCATTTCCAAGTCATCCCTCACTCCTAGCTGACCAGTAAGGTATGTGACTACATTTTCAACTCCTGTCATTTTGTTTTAGTTTTCCTCAAACCATTCTTCCTGCTTCATTTGTACTCTGGCATAATTTTAGTCAAAGACCTTATCTTCAGGCATTTGTCTTCTCACACGGAGGGGAATCAAATGATCCTTGATGGCATCAAGAATAAATCTCTTTCAGCCTTGATACTTCTATTATAGGTCGCAATAGGTAGCATTAGTAGGTACTCACACAACAGATGAGTAGTGGTAGCCTCCATACGTCCTGCCAACTCAAGTTTCTTGCAAAGCAAGATCATCCTCTCTCCTTCCAAGCACCAAAATCTGCTGCCCCATCAAGTCCTTCAACCCTCAAACCAGAGTTGCACCCTCTTCTCTCATGGAAAATCAAATTCAGTAAAATCTGCCTTCCTCTCGAAGTGATTGCTGTTCCTATTTTCTGTTTGCTGAAAATTCTGCCTTTCTTCAACTCAGCTGACAATATCATGTTAATTTTCAAAATCCCACCCAATTTCAATCTCGCTGATTTTTCAACCAAATTTAAATGCCAAACTCGGCCAAAGACTATTTCAAAGATATGCTACAAATGTGTTTCTGCTATCCACACAAGCAGGTTTCAAAGATTCTGATATGCCACTGCATGTTTCAAGAGATTCTGCCCATGGGCAGTAAAGTTTTATACATCATGATATGCTATACTGGTGTTTCAAAGATATACCAAAGAGACTTGTTTCAAAGATATGTTATAAATAAATAAAGATAAGCCACAATGCAATTTCAGCATGTTTTCACAAATGTGTTTTCAAAGATCTAAAAATCAATAGAAAATAAATTGAACATAAAATAAATTTCAGAATTGAAACATGATATTTATGAACATCAAGCCAACGCTAAATAAATATCAACAATATGCAAAACTGTGAAAATATTAGACACAAATATTTTCTAGCTCCAATTCCTCGACCTCTGAAAACCTACAGCTTAGAGAGGGATTTGTATTATTTATGAGCTCGAGAAATTCTTTACAACATTTTCATCTCGACATGGCACAACCATTCTGACATTCCTCGAATGGTTCTCAATTTCTTAAACCAGTAAATTGCATTGCAATTAATGCTGTTTTGATTCCACAATGAAATTCCAGCCAAACTCTATGATCCACACTCTCAGCACTCAATGTTATCTTCTACATAAACTCCCAGCATGCCAGTGCTCCTAAATTGCTACTCTGTCTCTTTCTCACTGACTCTCTCTGGTTCTCTTGTTTTCTCAACAAGAATTATTCATCTCCTCTCTTGTTCTCTCAACAAGTCTGTTGTTTCTTCCTCTTGCTCTTTTGCATCTCACCAAAAGCCTCCTTCTTTGGCCTCCTCCCATGATTTCTTCCTTCCATTCTTTCTTCTTTAATTCCCAGACTACCCAAGAACCTCTAGCATCCACCAAGAGTCTTTTCTACTCAAAGAATGGCACCATTCTGGCCTTTAATCATCCTCATATGAGGAAGGTAGGAGTTTTCTAATCTAACTGTTGATATTAGATTAGATGGGTGGTTTATATTTGGTGTCTCTTCACTCATCCTCATTTTAATCATAAAGTTATATTTTATCTTTTGATTTGCATCTCACAAATTAATTTGACTAAGACCCAATTTCGGCAATTTCTCCCCTTAGGCGCCTAGGGAAGAGTAACACTTGCCTTGGTACATTATTTTAATTAAAAATTTAACAATAGGTATGGATGATGGGAAAATTATTTTGAGATCTCATTGAATGGACACAGTGGGTATAGTTAGTATTTAAGAACAAAAGAAGCTTTGGAGTCTTTGGTAAAAGAATAAGAAAATTTCATTGAAGGATATTTTTTTGACTAAACAAGAATGGTCCATGAGGCTAGTTAAGAAGTTCATATAGAGAAACTGGTTGTAGTACCCATAGAAAGTTTGAGGTTTAATTGGGAGAAAAAACTACATAATAATATGAAGCAATCACCCATGAATGGAAATAAAAACAAGAAAAATCCAAGGAGTGATATGTTCAAGAGTCCAAGAAAAAATAATTATAGTGATGGTTGTTGTATATCTATCACTTCCCAAGCACACGAATAAATAAGAGTCACCGGGACATGGGAATGGGATTCAACAAGCTAAGTATGTACCAACATGGAATGGAATGATAAAGGTCGTCAGTATGGAGCAGTAAAAGTGATGAATGTTAATGTCAGAGTAACACAATGACAACACTGCACCAAGTGAACAACTAGAATCAAAATCAAGGTGGAAATGAAGCAATTGGACCACATGTTTACATTTAACAAATATGGATGGATGGATATGCTTGGTACTAGTTGGCAATGTTGTTGGAATATCATATTTTATGGCTTCCTCCAATGTTTTGAGAATGGAACATGTGAAGGGGGATGTAATGTAATGTACCTAGAGAGGTACCAGAGGGAATATAGAATGTAATATGGTCATAATCATGGTATAGTCTTAGTGTGTGGTTAGAAAAAATAATATAATAATAATGGATAATTGTTATAGATGCCCAAAAAATACTCATGAGAAAAATTATATAGACACATACTTATCATTTTATTGAATGGACATTGGATGGTATCATATTGTAGTAACAATTTGTTCTAGAGTGAATCCTTCCATAAGGTGTATTAGATGGTGTTACTCTACCTTAAGGGTTAATATCTATATTATTTTGTAATTTATAGTGTGAATGTTTTGATATTTCTAAAGTTCATGTTTTTTTTCTTAAAGCAAGGGATTATATTTTATCTTTTATATCTCAAGGTTTACTACACAAAACCTGGCAGGGCTAGTTAAGCCTACAAATATGAGTAAATGTGGAGTAATCTCTTGAAAAGAGGATTAAATATATCAATCATGACATTACAAGGATAAAACTGTTGATATGATCTAGGGTGTTCCATCACAAAGTCAAGAATCTAGGGAGAAGTCATCAAAATATCCATCAAAATATCCACTGAGTGGTTAATCCATCAATAAACAATATGCAATATGAGAAGAGCCACCATATATGAATATCAACCTCGGGACGAGTTTCTTATAATCAACAAATTACAACATGATAATCCAAACTAAGGTCCACTAAATACTTCATCTCTATCATCCTACAAATTTGTGATAATTTCTTATTATTATTAGAATGAAAATAACAAGTATAGTCCCTGGTAACAACTACATCTACACTAAAAAAATATCTCATAAGAAATCAAAAGATCTATTATACATATCTTCACTATTGTTACAAAAATAAAAAAAAACATATAGTGGGATTTATTTCACAAAACCAAACATAAAAACAATCCAAATCACTTTTATTTACTACAAAAAATCTCAAAATTATCTTTACAAATAAAGGCACAAGCGAACAATACCAAAGGGAACATGAAAATAAGTCTACTTCTCTAAATTGTTGAACTTATTCATCCTATGATTATGACCATATCGGGTGAAATCATAGAGTCAATGCAACCATTAAACCTTCTGATCAAGGCCATAAAATTTTCCATTTTATTTGGATACAAAACAGAAACAATAACCCATCAAAACAATAACACATAAAAAATCAAACTAACTAGTACTGAAATATCCATAAATATTAAGATAAAATTTGACATAATGTGATGAAAATTGAAAAAAACACCTAAATCATTCTAAAGATGGTATGTACAATTACAATATTTTTTTTATTTTTTTTTTTTGATGAAAAGAATACCACTATTCTAATCACTAATACTAAAACCCAAGATCATATCTTAAAACATCATCCTCATTATTCGGATGGAACAATGCTTAAGGTGGTTACAATAAAATATGAAAACACTACATTCATTACCCTCTAAAAAAACANAAAGAATACCACTATTCTAATCACTAATACTAAAACCCAAGATCATATCTTAAAACATCATCCTCATTATTCGGATGGAACAATGCTTAAGGTGGTTACAATAAAATATGAAAACACTACATTCATTACCCTCTAAAAAAACATATAGATAAAATATAAGACAACACATCAATTATGGGTAAAAAGGTTATCACAAAAAGATAGAGCTTCAATGATAATAGAACCAATAAAAGAATATCAACAACGCTAAAAGTATTACTTAATCAATGGCCAATCACAAAAATGACATAAAGCCAAAAAAAAAAAGAAATGGCATAAAGAAAAGGCCATGAAAGTAATTGGAACTTTGAATGGGAAAATTGATAAAACGAAGGGTTATTTTGACAATGTAAGAGAGAAATGCATTTAAACAACATAAATATCTGCAAAGGAGTTAGTTCACGCCTCATTGAATAAAATGTGAAGTAAAGTTTATTGTGAAGCTAAGAAGGTTACATTAAGAAATAAATTCTCGAACATTTAAGGTAGAACGTGAAACAAAGTTTACAAGTTTACTAAAAATTAGATTTGAAAAATGCTAACATGAATATGCTTTAATGATTCTATGGATGTATTTTTTTACATGACTATGTTATAATAAATGTTATAATAAATGAAGACTTCATAATCATAGAGATGAAAATAAAAATATAAAGTAGATTTTAATAAATATGTAGTATTAGTTAAAAAAAAAAAAAATGCTACAATTTTATAGAGATTTTCAAAAACCTCTCTTTTCTCATAATTAACTAGACTTGACATTGGCAACATCAAGACACTTCAAGCCATGCTAGGATTTAATGAAGTGAGGCTATCTTAAATTATTTGATCAAGAATTTAATATTTATAAACATCTTAAAGTTTTACAAATGCTTTAAGATACTGGCCTTATTCAAAATAAGAAAAAAAAAAATTGATATATATTCATCTATATGTAAATATAAAGGTGATAGTATTTATGTGAATTATATATACTATTAAATATGTTTAGTTAGAAAGTTAAAAAGCGTACAAAGATGTTTGAGGGATGGTATATTTAAGCATCATTGATGTTCGTGGCTATTATAAGAGGAGTTATTATATACATATTGGAGGGATGGTATATTTAGGCATCATTGATGTTCGTGGTTATTATAAGAGGAGTTATTATGTACATATTGAGGAAGGCAATTAAAAGAAAATTTATTAGAATAATTGATTTTATAAATTGAAATTTGCTGGAAGTTTTTAATTTTGTTTTTAAATAACTTTAAGATCGTTCATTTAACATGGCATGTTTTTTTTTACTTGATACTTTTAATTGTTATATTTAACAAATACTATATTAGGTAATCATCCTATTATATAATAATGGACGTGTATATATAGGTATATATTATTATAAACATTATACTACAACATACTTACTAGTCATTGTTGATGGTTGAGCGTCTTCACTTATAGGTTATCTATTTCTCTATATCGCACATAACATACAATATTTAATGGTTGATATTTAAAATTGAGTATTGACGAAAGCATATGTCACATTAATTAACTATGTAAGTTACAATTATAAATAACTAATTTTATTAGTTAAGTATGGAACTTAAGTAGGAGTATGACTTTCACTTCATAAATCTTTAGAATCATAGGTTTATGTGATAATATTTATGGCTTATCTCTTTCCCTATATGGCACATAAAATACAATATTTAATTCTTGATATTTGAAATTGAGTTTTGAAGAAAGTGTATGTCATATTAAAGATGCGAGTTACAACTACAAATAATTAATTTGATTAGTTAAGTATGGAATTTAAGTAGAGTTATGACATTCACTTCCTAAAGATTTAGGATCATAGGTTTATATGATAATATTTTTATATGATAATACTTTTATATGAAATACTGAAATGAATCTTTATTAATATTCTTCATAAAGAAGTAGGATTATGAGTTTGGTACACTAATCTTCACTTAGCTAAGTATGAGAAAAATATAATTAAATAATATAAAGAATTTTTAATTTGTGATTGGATATATTTAAGATTTTGCATCAAAGAGGTTAYTATGAAAATCCTTATTTGTATTTTATAAATGATGAAAAGAAAGATATATAATTATCAATAATCTTGTGTTTTATAAATGATAAAAAGAAAGCTATATAATTATGAATAATCTTGTTAATAGACATGTTCAAGCATGAAATATCATTGCTTAATTTAAACATAATGTTTCATAATGTTGCTTATGTAACGATCCTCCTCGTTACGATGACAAACCTCTTATAACAAGTGCAATTTATTATTATTATTATTTTTAAAAGTGTGTGCACGCAGTTACAAAGGAAACAACCACATTCGACTCTGCGTCACCACCCGACGATGAACAAGACGCAAACCACGAAGAACACAACAAGACAACCTAAAACGCACAACAAGTAACTGCATGCATTTAACGACGATCTATCGACAGTAAGTAAGACTGACTACCCACCCGTCCTACCCTGCAATGGTCAGGACCTCTAAGACACATAAGCAACGCTCAAGCCCAGGTTCCCATCGATTTTAACCATTTAAGGTCTTAGGGCTGGCGACTGTTCTGAGGAACATGGAGGTGTCTACATCCCGCTCGACACAAGCAGACCAGGCACACAGAGGGTTTACCAACCAAGTACAACATTATTTAAATGAACAACAACCCTCATCTACTAACTCAGAATAATTTATTGTACTTAATTCAAGGACATTCCACCATATATGTTTATCAATAACAATAAAAATTACAATAATGGTGCCATGAAATAATAAACACATTGTATTTATATCACATTAACTTTGAAAAAATAACAATCACCTTACATCTTATGTGTTATCCATAACAATAAAACTACAATATCATTGCTATAAAATGACAGGACCATTTCATTTTAAGTTACAATAACTTTGCAAGAATAACAATCACATTACAAGACAATGATAATTAATAAAGTCAGTAAGGAAATTAACACAGCTTATTCCAACCTCCACTACGAGCCCTGCAAT
>SNQJ01S0094453.1:28827-46620 GCA_010110895.2 Picea sitchensis | reverse complement strand
CTCTAGTGGATGTAGCCCACACTGGGTGAACCACGTAAATCTATGTCTCTATTGTATTGTGTATCTTCTGTGTTTTGTTTCCGCATTTGTTTTTATTTTATTGCTCCATGGTATTGTTTTTCTAACAAAGAGTTGGGACCTAGTTTTTCAGCAATTACGAATGGTCCTAACCACAGGTTTTGGAACTTAGTGTGTTCCCCTTTTCCTTCATGAGGTTTATCCCATTTATGAACCAAATCTCCTACCTCGAAGTTCCTATCTGAA
This sequence comes from Picea sitchensis, assembly GCA_010110895.2. Classification (NCBI taxonomy): domain Eukaryota; kingdom Viridiplantae; phylum Streptophyta; class Pinopsida; order Pinales; family Pinaceae; genus Picea; species Picea sitchensis. The sequence goes on along the minus strand of SNQJ01S0094453.1, from coordinate 46,356 downwards.
GAAGAGTTTGAATCAAACCATCTTTTTACAATCTGCTGATCCTGATCCAACTTCTTCTTTGCTTGTGCTCTTCCTTCCTCTAGTTTTAATAAGACATTAATTCGACTTTCAAGAGGAGGGAATTCCTCTTCTTGAACTTTCTGCGATAATTGCAGAGAGGGAAACATAACATGTGGAGGGAGAATCTCTTCTCTTCCATAGATAAGAAAGAAAGGGGAATTTCCAACAAAGGTTTTTGGTGTCACCCTATCAGCCTAGATTGCATTAAATAACGCGTTGTGCCAGTTCTTGTGGTTTTCAGAAACTGTCCTCTTAATGATCTTGATCAAATTTTTGTTTGTTGATTCTGCTAGACCATTTCCTTGGGGGTAGTAGATGGCATAATATTTCAGTTTGATCCCTTTTCCAAGGCAAAAACATTCATATCGAGGGATGAAAAGTAAGAAGCATTATGAAAGATGAAACAATCGGGAATGTTGAACCTAGTAATGATATTTGAATTGAGGAAAGATACTACCTGATTCATGTTTACTACTTTCAAAGGTGAAACTTCGAACCATATGGTAAAATAATCCATTGTTGTAATGATATATTTATGTTTCCATGAAGAAACAGGGTTAATTGGGCCTATGATGTCGAGACCCCACTGCTGAAAAGGTGAATCTACAGTAAGAAGTTGCAAAGGGAATGCTTCCTTTTTTACCCGTCCAATAACCTTCCGACAGATTATGCATTTATGACACAATGCATGGGCATATTTAAACAATGTGGGTGAATAATACCCATCTCTTAACACTTTGTGAGTAGTGGTGTCTCCATCGATGTGTCCACCAGCCTCACCTGCATGAAGTTTAGATAATACTTTGTCCACTTCATCGTTTTCTAAACAACGCATGATAACATTATCAAAATTCTTCCAGAATAATACATCATTTATCAACTGGAAATATGTATATTTCAGTCTTAGCTCTCTTCTCTTTTTGGGATCAAGATAGCGAGGAGTAGATCCGTGTATTAAATAAAACTTAATATCATCAAACCAAGAATTAGCAACAACTTGTGTACAATAGATTTGTTTCTTGTTGTGTTGATTTACAGTTGAGATGTTAATTTGACCTTCATGTTCTTCAACTGAATCATCAACTAGTTTACATAGGCCTTAACCTCTAACAATTTGTGAAGGAGTTATTTTGAGATCATATTCTTGTAACGATGTCATCCAATTTACCCATTTTTCACCCAAATCCTTTTGTACTAACAAGTTTCTAACAACATGATAAAGGACGATGACTTTGGTTCTGGATTTCAGCAAATATGATTGAAAGTGTTTCACTTCTTCAAAAACAACGTATGCATGTTGATCTACAGCCGGGTAATTCATCTCTACCCCTTTGAACGCTAAGCTCATGAAGGAAATGGGGATTTCATTTCTTTCGGCGTTCTTTTGGGTTAATACAACATCATAAGATCGGTCGGAGGTGAAAGTGTAAAGAGTGAAATCTTGGGATAAGTCATGACTCATTAAGGAAGGAGATTCTGTTATGGATTTTCTGATGGAATCAAAAGATTGGATTTCCTATGGTCCCCAACGATACTGAACATCCTTTTTAATTAAATTATGTAATGGTATTACCATTTCTGAAAAACTTGGGACAAACCTTCTCACAAAATTAATCTTGCCTAAAAATGATTGCATGGATTTTTTGGAAGAGGGAGGGGAGAGTTTAGCAATAGCTTGGGTTCTTTCAGGATCGATAATCATTCCGTCTTTGGACACTATGAACCCAAGTAGTTTTCCTTTCTCAAATGCAAAGACTGATTTCTTGGGGTTGAGAGATATGCCATACTTGCGACATTGTTCTAGGACAAACCTAAGGTGAGACAAATGATCCTTATTTTTTTTGGAGTAAACGGTAATGTCATCAAGATAGAACACTACTGATTGATTTATGAGACCACGAAAAGCAATGTACATTGCTCTCTGAAAAGTGGCCCTGGAATTTATAATCCCAAAAGGCATCTTCCTATAGGAATAAGTGCCCCATAGGGTACGAAAAGTGGTTTTGAGTTGATCCGAGGGAGACATGAGGATTTGGCTGTATCCCGAAAAGATATCTAATAGAGATATTCTTTCGAAACCGGAAACTTGTTGAAGGATTTGTTCCATTGGAGGAACGGGATAATTATCCTTGTCCGAGGCTCAGTTCAAGTTATGAAAGTCGACACAGAGTCGAATTTCACCACTTTTCTTTCTTACAGGAACTAGATTAGACACCCATTGCATGTGTCTCACTGGGAATATTATCTTTGCATTTAATAATTTTTTCAGTTCTTTTTTGACAGTGGGTTCCAACTTAGGGTGCATCTTTCTCAGATTCTGTTGAAAAGGATGGGTTTGGGGTTTCATGGGGATGACATGTTGTATGATATTAAGATCAAATGTTTTTAAATCATCACACGTCTAGGCAAACACATCTTTAAATTCTTTAAGCAATTTTATAAAGGTAGATTGTTCTTGCTCGGAGCATCCTGTTCCCAAATTAATATTTTGAGGATTGTCCTTAGTCCCTAAGTTGACTATCTCGTAAATCAAACAAGAATTGTTCGTTTTACAATTAAATGACCCTCTAAATTTATCATACAAGTCATAACAAATTTCTTGTCTTAACATGGATCTAGGAATAGATTTTACCAGATCCGACGTCAATTCAGAAGATCTAGGATCTGATATTATCATGAAGTTGTGGAGGTTTTCATCGTGAGTGCCTTCATCGATAATTGCACCTTGGAAAGTGTCCTCCAAATGAAAGAAGTTGATAATCTGTTGGTCATCATCGAACACTCTCCAATTGGTAATGCTATCCGGGATTGACGTCCTGAACAACAATTCAATCAAAAATGCATTAGGAGAAATATCGTATGCGGGAAGAAGTTTAGAAGTGACGTTAGACAATAAATCAGCGTCCGAATTACTTAATCTAGGAATGGAATTTATATTGAATGATGAATTTTTTTTGCATTAAACTCCATACCTCAGTTTGGTATCTTTTCAGATGTGGTGATAGGAAATGTATGGAATTTCTTACCTGCCTGACCACGATTTCTGAATCACCAAATACCATTAAATTTCTTACGTCAATATCCATAACTTTCCTGAGTCCTTGCAACAATGCTTCGTATTCGACGGTGTTATTGGTCCATTTGAACTCTAATCAGTAGAAAATGAAAGTCTTATTACCTTTGGGGTTGATGAGTACACATCCTACACCGGCTCCTTATTTGGATTTGGATCCGTCGAAGTATAGTGACCATATCTGAGCTTCTTCAACAGTGTTTGGCCCATTTGGAAAATCCGATGACTGCGTACAGGTCACAAGTTCTAATTGTTGCTCAAGATTGGTGATGGGGGTAATTTCGGTCATGAAGTTACCAGAGAAGGTGTTCATTCCCTATATTTCAAACAAATTATTAGATGCAGTAAACAATTCGTTTTCATCATTTAGATCTGTCACAGTGTGTTTGAGATATCATTCACGGTTTATGCTAATTCTATTTGGTTATACATTTTCTGGCAGCCATAAATGAGACCAATCTGTGGCAAAGTAACCATGCAGTTGGACGGACCAATCCCTGCTAAAAAAAAACCATAGAATTCAAGGATGTCAATAACAATGATGTCAATAATTTGATTAACCTTAGAATTAGAAGATAGCCTAACCAGGACATTCTTAAGTTCACCGATTACCTTAACGTTCATCCGATCTAGCTGAATGATTTTAAGGCTAGAAGGTTGAACTTCTGCATTAATTTTTTGACAAGCAGATAAAGACATCACATTTGATGGTGCACCAGAATAAACCATGCAATTATGTACATTTCTATTGAAAATTTCAAAAGTCAATAAGAAAGGTGGGACATTTTTATGAGTGTTAACAATAGAATTCTACTGATTTTTTGTCGTTGTCCCTGAAACAATTTCATTTACATTGATACAGTTTTTTTAGTTAGATCCCTTTTATCCGGGGGTTCGAATATCATTTTAGTAGGGATCTTCTTGGTTGTTTTAGAATTGGTTTCTGCAGTTTTCTTGCTGCTAGGATCATTGTTCTTACTATTTTCTGCGATATTCTTAAGCATTTTATGTAGAATAATAGGAAATTTCAAAAGTTTGAAGACATAAATATTAGCCCTTAGTTTTTTTAGATCTTCAATCAAGTCATATTCTAAAACTGAGGTTGCTAAACTCTATTTTATTTAAGCTTGTTTCGACTGTTTTGGAAGCACATTATTACTCATTTCGGAATATGGTCTGCTCTGTGTTTTACTTCTTGTGTTGTAAGGGTGGATAGTTTCAAAGTTTTCTTGGAAAATACTGTCAGAGAAGTTTCAAAGATATGAGGATCTGATTCCTCTTCTTCAACTACTTCTTCCTCAACTACATCTATAGAACTTTCAGGAGGGACATAGTTATCATGTGCTTCAAGAATAGTTTGTAAAGCGTATTGTAAACTTTCGAAATTAAGACCTTCAGTGGTCGGATTTGGTTGGTTGGGTGAAAAAGGTTTCCTGAAAGGAGGTTTAAAACTTCCTTTTCTTGAGGATGACTGTTCGATCGATATCTTCAAGTCTACAACTTGATTTGATAATTTTTGGAAATCCTTTTGCAAGATTTCTAAGTCTAAAGTTTCTTGTTAGCTTTTGGCTTGGGGAGGCCTAGTAAGGATTTCTATTTTCTTTTTAGAGGATGAGGCTATTTCATATTCACTATTGAGATTGTCTTTTAAACTCAATATATCTTTTTTGATTTGGCTTGTCTCCTCGAAGGCTTCCAACAATATAGAATTTTTAGACCTTTTAACCCAAATTGCTATATTATTGTGTAGAGATTTGGTGTAATATGAAACAATTAGACTTTCAACAGGCATTGAATCTGTGGGAATTTGATTCTTTAATGTAAGGAAACTTTGGTTAAAATGTTTTACTTTCTCCTTAGGGTTTGTTTTTAGGCTAGAGAGTTCCATAACCAAAACTTCGGGAGATTTATCATCTCCAAATTTCTTTAAGAAACAGGTTTCGAATTTTTCCCAAGAGACAATGGTCTAGGGATGTTGGGAGAAATACCATGTAGAGGCATTGCCCTCAAATGTATAAGGAAAGAGTCTACATACTAAATCTTCATGTTATACACTCCAGAGTCTAATGGCCAACATAAAATTCTTAATGTGATCCTCATTAGATTGTTTAGAATCCGGATCAAACATAGGAAACCATTCCTCTGGGTGTTTTGGTAATGGGTGTTGAGGCCCAGGTACAACCATGACATCTTGATTGAGCCAGGGTATGGTGGGGTTGTTTTGGTTTTCCATGGGTGTAGGTGGTGTCGAAGGTTGAGATGGTTCAGACGAGGATCTGCCTTCGTCATATGATTCTCCTCCTCAAGAGGATGGATATGAATGAGGTGGGGAAGGTGGAATACCAGATCCCCTAGTTCCGAGAACAAGTGTCTCAGTAGGATTGGTAGTATTATCTCCTAAAGGGTTTAAAAGAAGACTAGTGCCTTCAAGTTGTTCTCATATATCAAAGAAACATAAGGGTTGATTAAGTGGCCTACCAGGTTGTCTGATGTAGTCCAAAGGCACTATGTTTCCTTATTAGTGATTGACGAACGATTTCTTATACGTCGGACCCTTGAGGATTTGGTGTTACCAGCTCAACAAGAATCGCAGGATTTTCATTCGAGGTAGTTGTTGTTTTAGAAGTAACGTTGTTGTTCGAGTGACTCCGTGTTACTATAGGGGAGCGAGTGTGTGGGGGTGGAGTCTTGCGAATTCCACGTGCCATCAATTGTATTTAGGCCCTCCTTTCTAGTGCCATTTGTTGACGGGAAAAATTGACTGTCCGTCAACTGGAAGAACAAGTCTGGTCCGGGGTTGTCTAAGTAACCCAAGACGTTTGGTGTAACTTGTTCTAACAGGTTTAATGGATTCGTTAGCCAATCTAAAATCCTAAAATAAAGAGAAAGGGATAACTAAATAATGCTAAAAAACTATATATATATATATATATATATATATATATATATATATAACTATTTTTAATGTGTTTAAGAAGAACAAGAAAACATAAAAATCTCATTTATGAACATCATTTACAGGTTGTAAGTTTTACTAGAAACTCACGAAATCAATGTAAAAATAATTGTTTTTGAGAAGAAGATAAAGAAAGAACATTCAAATAGTTTTTGTTTTCTTTCTATAAATCTAATAAAACTTGAATTAATTAAACTATGAAACACAGATGCACAGATAGTCAAAGTTGATCTAAGCTTTCTGGTTTCACTAATATATAAAATGACAGACATTAGAAATAAATAAGCTAACCTGATGTGAGTTTGTTAAATGTGTTTGTGCCTCTGTGTGAATCGAGAGCATCCATTTGCCACACCTACAAGATAAATCTACAATAGACTTATATTGAAACTGTTTTGAATAAATTCATAGAATGAATTGGAAACCATGGATTTTAGAAACATAATAGGGAATAATTATTAATTATGTGATCTTATGAAAGAAAATGATTACATTGAGAGAAATGTACATGTAATACATTCACTATATTGTTCAACTTAAACATCAAACATAAATCCTGATATTCAAATTGAAAAGATGATCACATTGTTAATATCTGGAACAACAAGTCATGAACGATATTTGTAAAATGGATATCCTGAAACATAACATATCAATGAGTTTAAAGCTACATGACATATTAATATATCAAGATTAGATAAATCAAAACATTAATGAAACAACATTTGCAATGGACTAAAGCCGAAAGTTGTATGTTGTTCCATAAGTCTTGAAAATCATTCATTCATAATTGGTTCCAGGCCAAGGTGCCTCTCATTTACAAAATAAAGAGTATTTAACGAGTTTTTGAAATATCGACTTCCTATCTCCTGGGATAAGATCATATCCCATAAGATCAAAATATTACAAACATGGAGGGCCTACAACCACTCATGATCAAATTGTATCTTCAAAATTTAGAAAAGCTTTTTTCTTCTTTACAAAATAAACAAAAAGGAGATACTAATTATCTAAATTGAACATGTTCCTCCTCATAAAATAAACATCAGATACACCATGTCCTGAAAAAAAAAATAGGAACAAGTTAGATAATTTATTAATAACTAATTACTAAATTTTATATAAAAATGACTTGGCTAAATAATCGTGAGATTTTGTAGCTAGTCTTATATTGGTAAAATAAATCTAATTTCAACTGATTTGTTTCAAAAACAAATAACATGACTGTAATAAGAGGGGAAAGAGACATTTTACCATTTAAACCAATGACTAAACATGGATCAAGATAGTTTGGATTTGATTATGACATTTACACTGTTTGCATTATTAATTATAATGTGGCCTGTCTTCTTAAGATGTTTGACTTGTCTCTGTTCATTTTCCCTGAGTTCACGTTTTTCTTTCATGAGTAATTCATTGTGGTTTTTGATATTTTTAATTTGATCTTGGAGGATAGGGATATCAATATAGTATCGTTTGACCCAACGTAGGCAGACTTCACAATGCGCAGGGAAAATGATCTATTGATGGGGCACACAGTCAATACTGGTTGCATCAATACTCCCTGTTAGTTTCCCTGGACCAAACATAATACTAGTGAACTCACATTTATCCTTGAGACAGAGTGTAAGGTTGTTAACAAAATCATATGGCTGATTAGGATCTGATTTATTACAATCTGGATCTTCTTCTGCGAGAAACTTTTCAATTTCAAAATCTGAATCCTCATTGACCTCGATCGGGTCGATTGAGCTCAAGTGAGGCTTAGATCAATTCCTTAAAATTCTCGAAAAGATTTGACCAACTCTTTTATTTCGGAATCCTACCATTGCGTGCTTTTGTTTTGACTGCTTGTGAGACTTGTCGACATGGGGTTTCACATGAGTGTTATGGCCAACAAATAATTCATGCACAAAGGTTTCATTTAACTTAGAACCAACATTATGTTGCCCATGTGAAAAGTGACCAGGTGTTGCCTCGTCATGAGAGTTTTTCTTCAAAGGATCTGGCTTGTCACTTGAGAAATCAACATGTTTATCTATCAGAGGCTTATCCAACATAGGGTTTTTTGTAGGAATGGTTGTAACAAAACCGTTTCAAGATAAGAACCCATCCAAATCATCACCGAGGGTTTTAAAACGATGAACCAATAGCATTTTAATCAAGCCATGGTGAAAGAGGCTAGAGTCAAGGCTCTGCTTCTTGTATCTTTTAGACATCTTGTACAAACTTCGTAGCAAGGAAAACGACACATTCAAATGGAAACATATAAAGTGCATAAGAAACCACACATGATAAAGAAAAACCAGGTCATAACGACCTTCATAGGTTATAAAATTGTTAAGAATTGATAAGAGGCCATGCCATCTAACCTTAAGCAAAGAAAGAAGAATACCTTTCTCATATAAATCAATCTTTTTGGAAGTCATGAAGAGGCCCTAGGTCACTTCTTCAATTTTTGAATTCTTGAACCACTTCTGGCCGGTGAGAGGAAGCCATGTGGCTTCACTCAAAAACCATTCAGTCACCTATGTTGACCACCTATCCAATTAGGGGTTCAAATCCATGTGCCATGAAGAGATGCATGATCAGATGCTCATTTGTCGAAGATATTTGGTTCTACAGGGCATTTTTGGCCCCAACACTTCTTTTTGTAACTGGAATTTCCGCACCCTTGCGTGGGTCAATAATTTAATAGGTCTGCATGGGTCATATTTAGGTCAGTTACCTTGGGATGGGTTCATTGGGATATTTCTTTTCATCGAGGGTTTTTTATCTGCAGTTTATCAATTGGGCTTTTCAGCCTTATTGATTTCCCTTGAGTTTTTCCCTCACACTTGCAATAATTCTTCCAAAGTGGTGAAGGGTGTTCTAATGGGATTATCCTTTGGTAACTATTTTTTAGGGATGATGTAAATGAATATGTAAGACATCTTAGAAAGTTTTGCGAAATTCCATCGAGTCTAGATTAGTTTTTTTAATTAATTATTTTTTAATTAAATTTCCCTAAGTTTGGAGGTTTAATTATTTAATTAATTAAATATTTTTGAGAAAAAATTGTAAAAATTAGGTCCTTGGAATTTTGATAGGGGTATTTGTGCTCAAAATAAATGGAAATACACCCCCTACACCCTTGGATCAAGTTTCAACTCAGTCAGACAACTTTTTCTATGTGTTTGTTCACCAGGAGTCTCAATCATCAAAACAACAATTTTAATTGCTAAGTCATGACATAGGAAAAATGTCATTTTTGTAATTTTGAGAAAATGGGGTAAAGTAAAGATGGATAAAGGCGAGATAGATTTTTATTAACCTTTCCTAACCTTTTCCAACCCTCACATCACCCCCTCACCTAGCCATTAAGAAAAAATGTCACTTTTCCTAGAGTGGTGTGTCTCCCTTCTAAAAAGTCTCCAAAAAGTAAAGAAATAATAAAAAAATTAATGGGAGTCTTATTCTATCCCTTGGTGTGCCTCCCTAGACCCTACAACTCATCATTTCACTTATCAAAGCCTTTCCAACTCACTCCAACTCATTTCCACTTCATCAATCCATGCCAAAACCCTAACTTACCAAAACCCTAAAAGTGACTTTTCTTTGATGTGTGACACTTGTAACTCATCCAAGAGGGGTATCTTTGCCTTCTCAAGTGTAAATAGAACCCCTCCCTCACTCATTTCTTCACCATATCTTGAGCTATTTTTATGCTACTTGATTTTCATCTCTCTCTCTCTCTTTCTTTCTTGTCCATCTTTCATCCATTCTTTGGCTTTTAGGGTTTTGGAGCAAGTATTTCTCCAAGATCCATTTTTGAGTAATAAAAGAGAAAATTTGAAGAATCATTGGAAGGGAAACAAGTATTCTTGTTCTTGCTACATATGAGGTAACATTGTTACGATTTGGTATGGTATTTGCATAGAAGAGATTCTTAGGTAAAGTGTTTTACATAGGTAGATCTAGCAACGAGTATTCTTGTTAGTCTATATATGTGGGTTTGCTTAATGGGTGCAAGTATTTCATTTCATTAGCATATTCAACCATATTATCTTCTTGTATGCATATTATCTTGTCAAGTTTTGTAGGTTTGGCTTCAATGATTTTATTGGGAATGCATTAAGGAAGAGTCCTCCCTTAAAGAACATATAAACTCCTTCTTTCTCATCTTTTACTCATAATATCAACTTTGTTAATTCCATATATATTTCAGCTAGCCTAACATAGTAGATTGGTCACTTTAATAATTTTTTATCATAATTTTTTAAGGATAAAAATTTATGCCTTAAAAACATAAATTTTTCTTCACATTGTTGGTTGTGTGTAGATTTTCCAGCAAGCATAGCTTGCTGGTTTTTGTAGGTTTTTAATAAGTTGAGGGGGTTATGTTTCCCTAAAATAGCCACACAACACTCCAAGACCCTTCTCTTCAAGTGGGTAACAAACCTCAACCTCTCTTTCCATTTTTCTAGCTTCTTGTGCATAGATCTACTGTCTTTTGCTGATTTTTAGTGGCTCATAAGCTTGGGAGGAGAATTGGTACAACCTACCTCCCAAGTGTGAACTTAGGGTAGCTTAGGGTTAGATCTAGCTTTGAGTTTTTCATTTTTAAAGCATTTCTCTAGGCTAGGATGTGGGGTTTAGTGAGATCTTGTGTTGATAGTTGTGTTGCTCACTTTCCTCACAACCTCATTAACACAATAAGGTAGGATTCCCTCCACCTTGTGCCATTGAGTTGTTTGGTTTGGTTTTCATTTTTTTTTTCAAGTTCACCTACTCTTAATAATTTCCTACACCTTGGGAGAGAAACCCCCAAAATCGTAAGGCTAGGATAAGTAATGTGTTTAGATATTTTCTTATGCTTTAATGGTTTAAAATGTTCTAGATCTAGATCTCTTCACATTACACATTAACCCTTAGCTTAAGCCCTTGGGGCATAATCAATTTGTTTAATTCTAGTTGCATGTTATAAGCTCTCTTAAGATCTATTTTGTTTACATGCTCTAATCCAACACACACTAATGGATAATTCTTTAATGGTTTTGTTGGCGACGAAAGTCACTCACTTAGGGTAGCTTAGGTCAGGGATCTAGCTGAGCTCTTTCATTTTTCAAGCACCTCTTTAGGCTAGGATGTGGGGTTTAGTGAGATCTTGTGTTGATAGTTGTGTTGCTCACTTTCCTCACAACCTCATTAACACAATAAGGTAGGATTCCCTCCACCTTGTGCCATTGAGTTGTTTTGGTTTGGTTTACTTTTTTCAAGTTCACCACTCTTTAATACACTTCTACACCTTGGGAGAAACCCCAAAATCGTATACAGGATAAGTAATGTGTTTAGATATTATTTTCTTATGTTTTAATGGTTTAAAATGTTCTAGATCTAGATCTCTTCACATTACACATTAACCCTTAGCTTAAGCCCTTGGGACATAATCAACCACTTAGATCTATTTGCATGTTATAAGCTCTCTTAAGATCTATTTTGTTTACATGCTCTTAATCCAACACACACTAATGGATAATTCTTTAATGGTTTTGTTGGCTTAATGCAGTCACTCCTGCATTTCTGAAGTGTGAGCGTGAGCCTAACGTACCACTGGCCATTTTATGTCACGGGTGGTTTATAGGGATGGGACGACCAATGGAAGCCAACCTAAAACAATATTCCAACTCAAACTAGGCCAAAGGCATAAGTGGGAGTGAGGTTCATATAAACTTTAGACAAAGGATTGTGAGTAAAGGGTGAAAGTGGAAGACTTATATAAGAGAAAATAAGAGGTCTGTTATTAACATCGGTTCCTAACAGACTGCAGAAGAAGGAATCCAAACACAAGATCTTCTTGCACTTAAATACAGAAAACCAGAATACAATAATGCAATAATAAATCATTTATCATAACAAACATGCAACAATTCACGACGAAGTCGGTCGCTCAATGAACTCTCTTAGCATGAGACATAAATGAGATGGAGTAAGAAGATCTCGTTTATCATAAACAAGATATCTCAAACACAAATACATAACCAAAATCAATTAACACTCAAATTTTTTCACAAAGCAGATGTTTCTCCACGTGAAGAGCTTCATCAAGGACTCCGGTCTTCGTACAAATAGAGGTTTCCATGAGGCTTAAGAAAATTCCTCACAATAGTTTTCATACAAGCAATCAGCTGGAAAATAATCTTACAAAATGAATTGAAAAGTTGTAATGAAACCTGTTAAAGGGCGGATGCTTGCAGTGGGAAGAGACCGACACCATTCAAAGAGAAGCTCCTTCAATGAATACCTGAAGAGCTTAATATGGACATCCTATGCGTGATATTGTGTCGGTGGATAGCCTCATGGAAGTCCACAAGAATGTGTCTAGTTCCTCCCAACTTGTTGTATGAAATTCATGGAGGAAATCTTCCCATTGGTCTCTATCAGGAAGTGCATTAGGGAAACCAACTATTTGAGAAAAGTCACAGAAAGAAAACCATTGAGCCATAATTTTCTCCATATCGCAACTGCTGGAGTCGCCAATTGATCCTTGAATCATGGATTCGCCAGATGAAATATGCACAGCTTCAAGTGTGCCTGGTCCTTGTTCACCATCAACGCACTGTGATATTAACATTGTATTTCACGAAGCTTCTCAGGCTAGGAAAGCAGCCGTTGAAACCTTCTCGAAAAGCTCCTCTAGGTCATCTTTCAGGTGTGCTAACAGTAGTCACATCTGAAACAATGATGTGGAAACAATGGAGTCACCATAGTGGAGTCGCCAAGTATTGAAGGTCTTTAAGGGCTCGATAACCGATGCACCTTCTCTTCGTAATCGTGAGGCTCAACGTCGTTTTCCTGTGGTACCTTCAACTTCGCCTCTCTAACGACTAAAAAATGTTACGAATGAAGTCACTCCCGATTGCTACAGAGTAAAGAGCCCGACTTCCATCGTATGTCAATGTGGTTTGATGGACGAATCTAATGGAAGCCAACTCAAAACAATACTGGCCCTCCAACTCCAAACTAGTCTAGGCATGCATAGGCAAGTGAGGTCTTATATAAATCTCGCATGAGTTGTAGTAAAGGGTGAACAGGTGGAAGACTTATATAAGAGAAAAGAAGAGGTCTCATTAACATCAATTCCTACCAAACCAGAGAAGAAGTGCATCCAAACACAAGATCTTTCAACTTAAATACAGAAACTAGGAGAATACAGCACGTAAAATAATAAATCATTTATCATAACGAATCGCACACTACATTCCAGTCGGTCGCTCATGAACTCTCTTAGGCAATGAGCTGAAATGTGATGGAGTAAGAAGAACCGCCTATAATAAAAAAATAAGTCTCAAACAAAGATGCATAACCATAGAACTAGAAAAATCATTAAAACTTTTTATAGTAGGGAGCTCTGATCAACCATCGATCCTTCACATAATGGAACAAATGCCTACATATAGCCAAAATAGAACAACAACAGCGGAAACGAGAAGCCGCATTAAAAACTTTGCGTCTAGATGTAGCCTTTCACAGTCATGATGCATTCGGGATGATCGTGGCACTTAAGGATAGATTTTAATGGACTCCCTCAATTCTCCTCGCGAAGTTGGTTTGATTCCTCATCACTTCATCTCACTCTTTAATACACTGCAGGAGGGTGATTTAGAGGATGAGGTGGTAGAAGATAAGAGGGTCTAAGGATGGGTGCGTTAGCGAAAGGCTGTCATGGAAGGGAGCTGGACACATGGCAGGGGACGAGGGGGCTCGGCGAGTGGATGATGAGATGGGGAGGGACCATGGACCGTGGCGAGGGTAGGTGGAAAGATGTTTATGGGATGAGGAAGGGCTAAAGGGAGCGAGCCTTATCGCATGGCCAGGAGGAGAACATATGTCAAGGGGAAGGATGGTACAAAAAGATGACACGAAGGTGAAAGGGGCCCACATCAAGTTGCAAACGAAAGACGTAAGGCCCGGAATACAATGTGCACTGATTCAAGGCGCCGCTAATTCAAGAGCATCCGCCGAGAGGCGCGTCTCCCATTCAACCCTCCCTCCTTAAAGGTAGAGCATGGGGAGGGGGTCTTTAATCACCCAGGCGTCATGATTCAGGGCTTAATCACCGCTGAAGAGGTGTGCCTTCGATTCCGGAATCTCTCCTTTTAAAGGTAGAAAGGTGGGGGGTCCGGAATCCAATGTGCGTCGTTGATCTGGGCACTCTAATCCCTTCTGTCTAGATCTGATTTCTATTTAAACACAGACGCATTTTCATCCTAAACTTAGGACAAGTGGGTTTTTAACCCATTCCTTTGCATTTTACCCCCTTTTAAGTCCAATGCACCCGAGTTTCATAGATGGATGGACGACTAAGAGGAACTCGATGCTTCCAATGTGAAAATCCCGAATGGCCCCACTCGTGGCTCAGCTATTGCGCCACGTGTCCTCCATTACCAGGCTCGCTTGACGTGACCAGGTGCTAGGACCATAGGCTTAGCTTCAAAGGTGCTTATCGGCGTTTTGGGGTTCGGGGTTTTGGGATGTGAGATGACGAGGGACATTTACCCTTCGAATTCCCGAATTTCGATATGCCGACGTGACTAGATCTTGCGCCACACGTCACTGGATTGGACGACCCAGATTTAGTATTGAAATATAGGTGCTTTCTTTGAAACTATATATCGGTTAACTTGGTAGCCCCAATTTCCCGATGACCGTTGATCTATTCTTATGGATGAATCCGGGTCTTTGACAACGTAATTTCACCCGCTCATTTGATTGGAATTCGTAAAACGAGATTTTTCCATGTTGCGCTCGGGCGCTTCTCGTGTAACTTGCATACTCGAATGCTCTCGAGCCTAAGACAAGAATTATCGCTAATAGGTTTAGCAAGTGGTTTTCTTTTCATGCTATAACATTATTAAGGCCATTTTCCATCACCCTAAAGCTAATGATTGTTGGATAAGTTGATAGTGTAGGCACACATCTAATTTTTCAAGTTTCTCTTTCACACTTAATGCTTTTCTCTTTATGATTTAAATAACATAAGATAAGTGGTATAAGCTTGAAGTCTTCTTACAGTCTTTAGCAAGTTGTTCTTGCCCTTGTGCATTAGCATTATTTCATAATAAGCTTTTCATGTTAATGGTTTAATCATGGTGACAAAATAAATCATTATTCAACTTTTTCTCTCATGCTTTACATGTGTTAAATGCTTCATTCATATGCTTAAATAACACACTCAATAACCTGAAGTAAGTTTCGGTTTTGGCAATAAATCACCATTTTAAGGCATCATAAAGTGATTAAAAGACTTAAGAACACACCTAAAATTCTAACCAATTGATATACCAACTTAATAGACTTAATAGGGTACCTCAAGCCACCATCTTCACCATCAAAAACGGGGATTGAGGAGGGAAACAAAAGGTGCTAGGCCGTGAACGGTCGCACGATGCACGATGTCCTTCCTGTAAAAACACAATTCTTAGGGTTGACCTGTGAAGCTAGGGTAGGCCTCGTTGCCTCACTTCTTGAGCATCTATCAGCTATTTGGCAATCGGGGGAGGCAGTTTTGGGTGAAACACTTAATAAGGGTAAATAAAATCTTGCAATCTTAAGGAACCCTTAATTCACTAAGTAATTAAACCTTGGGATTAATACTTGTAATTCAATCTTTCATCTAATAATACTTTGTGGGATAAATAACTAAGGTGTTGAATATGTTAATCATTGTGGGACACTTTGTGCTTTAACTCGTAAATCGTCTAATTATCCTTGTGAATGTTGATGATGAACTCAATGTGTTGATGATGCTAATGCTTTAATCTTCTTTATATCCTACATACACTTAACAAATGTGGTTAACTTGTTACATTGTATCATTGTATTTCTAGCATTCTTTATTGTAAGCACTTATATCTAACTTTTGTGAACTAACTATTCTTTTGTAATCATACTGTAATGAAACACCCTTACATCTAGTTGACCCTTTGCCCAACCTTAGGCACTAGGCTTAGTTGACCTAGGGAAAGGGCTTGCTTGACATATTAAACTCTTGCATCTTGCATTGCTTCCTTAGCATCATAGGTTAGACTCCCCCCAACCTTAAAAAATTAAAAGCAACTCCTAGAACCTAAATCTAAATCTTATCTAGAAACTAGGAACGACCCCCCTTGGCTTCCCTAGGAGTGAGCCTAGACTAAAGAGGTTCAAGCCAAAGTGACAGCATGAGCTTTGAACCTAGGCATTGTGCCTCCAAGGACACACTAAGTGAGAAGGACTTGGATCATGTTTGCAAGTGTGTATAAGGATGACAACAAGCTCCAACTGAATATCTCCAACCTTCACTCTATATCCATCAAATTTTTGTGAGAATTCCTTAGCCACGCAAAGGTTATACCCTTCAAAACTCTTAATGAAAATATCCCAGCCCTGTGTTTTCCAATCCTCGACTGCATCATCATGAGACAACAACGATTGAGAGCCATTCGGCTCTATTCAGACAACAAAGGCCATTAAGAGTATGACCAGACTGTAACAAGGGAGACTCAAGCTAACTATGGGTTTAGATGGTAGAAGTAAAAGGGACAAGTCTGAGCGGATAACATAGAAAGAAAACAAGCAAAACACCTGCGTGATCATAGCATAAACATGAAGGTTTTGATCACGAGGTTTGAACACTCCTGGTAATGAACACCTCGAGTACAGAGCATAACACAAACCTTTTAACTCATAATAAAATCCTGTCAATTCAATCTGCAAGCCAAAGGTCAAGTACAGGATATAATGTTCGTGCATTAATTCCCATGTCATGCAATGACTATAGTCGATTTGCAAAGGGTTCAAATATACATGTTTGCAAATCAAATATGAGTCAACTCTTGGTATTATATCAACATTCAACAAACTCAAAAAGGAAAAACATTCCAATATTAAATATGAAGTAGATGTAAGCACAATGAACCTTTAAAAGCATGTTTTGAATAGGGATATAATACGAAATTAAGTTTCCATGTTTGATTCATGCTTTCAGTCATGAATCAAACATGGAATAAAACAAATACGCAAATATTTGATCGATTAATGAATGACTATACTAACCCAATCATCGTCTAAAAAAGATAATTTTTACAAGACAAGGTGAAGGCAGCTACATAAAGTATAGTTTCTCGTTTAATTAACAAAATCGTGTGGGGTTGCCAACAGTTTTCAAAAACAAATTAAATGAAGATGGACAAGTTACTAGAAATAAATCTAAATCGGTATGTAAAGGATACACACATGTTGAAGGTATCTAATTTGAAGAGACGTTTTCCCCTATTGCCAGAATGGAAGAAATTAGATTGATAATAGCTTATGCATGTTCAAAGAATATTAAAGTGTATCAGATGGACGTAAAATCATCTTTTATGAATGGAGAACTAGAATAAGAAGTCTACATCGAGAAACCAAAAGGATTTTAGTT
>SNQJ01S0094453.1:0-10108 GCA_010110895.2 Picea sitchensis | reverse complement strand
GATATAGGCCCTTCATTTGTGAAAAAGAAAAGAAGGCATGAGAGTGGGTGTAGCAGTTTTCTCCTGTGATTGAATATGGACATAAAAGCCCTGGATTGAATGCATCATGGAAGAAAAATGAAAATTGTACTAATAGAGATTGATGAGATTCAATGGGGATATCCAAGGGATATTTAAAAAGTACAAGATACAATTGCACAGTGTTCAAGTAGGAGAACAACATTCTGATGTACATGACATACTGTAGAGACAACAAGAAGAAAGACCTTGTTAAGGAAAGTTAACCTTTTAGGAACAAAGGGGGAAAACAGTCAGAAGTAGAGAGATAATAGTGACAGGGGGAGTCATCCACTCATGAGAAGATTGATAAAGGAGTCTGAGTAAGAGAGGTGAGAAATTTTGAATTTTTTCATAGAGGATACAGCGGAAGCTGAAGATGAACAGGTCCAAGAATCATAAAGAGAAGACTCTGGTTCAGATACAAATATTCTGCAGGCATCATATAAGAGATTCCTTCCTGTTAGGGGGAGTTTGTATTGATTTAATATCTAATACCTCCTAAAATACTACAATATCTCAGGGGGAGCATGTTCTCTTTGACATTGATGTCAAAGGGGGAGAAAACAATCTGGGTGTCTTTGTTGCCATCAATGCCAAAGGGGGAGATTGTTGGAAATGTTTAACAGGTTGTCATTGATGGAAAGTACAACAATGAAGATGGCATGAATATAGGAAGAATGTAACAGACGGGCACCAGAAGTATTTTGGGAAGAAGCTGCAGAGAAACCTTGATAAGATCAAAAGAGATAGTGCAGAGGATGTTTAGTATGTTTTTACAGGCATCGTAAGCTTGTGATTGATGGAAAGTACAACAGTAATGATGGCTTGAGTACAACAGCGATGATCAACAAGAAAGGAGAAGATAAGTTCAAGAAGATTGAATGATTGAAGGCCCAAGAAGCATTTCTAATCGTTGGATCCCATCCAAAATTCCCGACAGCATGAGGGTCGTCAGATCTGAAGAAAGACAAGAAGAGGGTGCTGAAGAGGAGAATAGATTTCAGGCGTCAGATTTGAGCACAAGGTCTAACCACTGTTGGATCGACGAAAACCTGCACGTTATTTAAAGTGCAAGGATAAGTGAGCGTAATCTCGATATGAAAAATCCCAGCGTAATCTGAGTCGTCAAATGAAGATCACATCTGAACCGTTGATCAAAGTTTCGAGGATCGTGTGTTGGAAATGTCAAAGAAACAATGCAACAGGAATCTCGATTTATCGATATGAAAAATCCCGATGTAATCCGATCCGTCAAATCAAGATCACATCTGAATCGTTGATCGGAGTTTCGAGGATCAAGTGTTGGAAATGTCAAAGAAACAATGCAATAGGAATCCTAATTTCTCTATATGTGAAATCCCGACTAAACCTGAACCATCAGATCAAGATGTGATCTAGACCGTTGACCTGACTCACGTCAGCAGATCACATCAGCTAGGGACACGTGTCACAATGAGGTAATGAAAAGTTTCAGACTGATTCAACATTTCAAGCACATGTAAGTCACGAATCAGAGTGACACGTGGCAGTATTCAACACGTGTCAATTCACGTGTGACATCAGCAGATGGACACCTTGTCGGAATTTTGGGGATCGAGAGTTGGATATGTCAAAGTTTTTTAACATCAGGAATCTTGATATCACGATATGTGAAATAGCAATGTAATCTGAGCCATCAGATTAAGATCAAATCTGGACCATTGATTCCAGTCTTTGTCAGAGTTTCGGGGATCGAGAGTTGGACATGTCAAAGATTATTGACATCAGGAATCTCGATATTGTGATATGTTAAATCGTGATGTAATCTGATCCGTCAGATTAAGGTTAAATATGGACCATTGATTCCAGTCTTTGTCGGAGTTTCGGGGATCGAGAGTTAGACATGTCAAAGAAAATTGACATCAGGAATCTCGATATCGTGATAGGTGAAATCGCGATATAATCTGAATCGTCAGATCAAGTGTTGATCGGAGGGCTAATGTAGCACGACATAGTATAACTGCCAGAAACCACTAATGGTTTCAGCCAGAGGACTTGAAGACACTTGGGGATGATTGACAGAGAAGGTGAAGAGCCTCTGAGAATATTCAAGAGGGATGAAGATGTTCGTGAAGGCGATTAAGAGCTGGATGGGCATTGATGGCATTGGATGGGAATTATTATCGACGGTTTGTCGAGGGATTTTTAAAGATAGAAAATCCGATCACAAAATTGCATAAGAAAAAAAAGAAGTTTGTTTGGACCGAGAAATGCGCGAAAGCATTTTGGAGGCTTAAGGAGTTGTTGACAACAACACCGATACTAAAATTCCCTGACATGGATGTAGACTTCTTGGTATGCATAGATGCATCCAAGGAAGGTTTAGGCGGAGTCTTGATGCAAGACGGATGAGTGATTTCTTACATTTAGAGGAAACTGAGAAGGCATGAGGAGAACTACGCGATGCACGATTTGGAGTTATTAGCCATCGTATATGCCTTGAAGGTTTGGAGACACTACCTTGTTGGACAAAAATTTGAACTAAGGACTGATCATTGTGGACTACAACACATTTTTACACAAAGCAACCCGAACACGCGACAACGGTGTTGGTCGGAATTGCCTAGCGAGTACAACTTTGAGATTACTTACATGAAGGGAATAATGAACTGAGTAGCGGATGCTTTGAGTTGGAGGCCACACATCTTTTCGGTGTTACCTCTTCAGACGGATCTACGTGAAAAGATTCTAACTTTACAGTGTGAGGACGACTAGTAAAAAGAGGTCGAGGGTTTTATCGGACAAAACACAATGATGGTACCATGATATGAGGGATTTTCATTTGATAGCGATGGTTTATTGAGGTTTAAAAGTTGTATTTACGTACCGCCAAATGACGAGTTGAGGATGTTGATCCTAAGTGAGGCTCATAGAGCAGTTTACATGGCTCACCCGGGAGTCACGAAGATGAGGGCAAACCTTAAACCTTATTCTTTTGGAAGGGAATGAAGGTTGACATAGTCAACTACGTGGCCAGATGTCTAGAGTGTCAGCAGGTAAAGGATGAACATAGACACCCAACAGGATTACTACAACCACATGCCATTCCAGAAATGAAATGGAAAGTGATTTCAATGGATTTTATTGTTGGATTGCCACTGACGGCAAGGAGGCATGACTCAATTTTAGTAGTAGTAGAAACTTTAACGAAGAGTGCTCACTTTATTCCTGTGCGTACGACATATCAGGCACCTGAAATTGCTAGAGTTTTCATCAGTGAGATTATTAGGCTACATGGCATGCTTAAGAGGATTATATCCGATCGAGGATCGGTGTTTACTGGATGATTTTGGACGAGTTTCCAAGAGGCCTTGGGAACCCAACTTAACTTTAGTACCACGTATCACCCAGAGACTGACAGGCAGACTGAACGAATGAACCAAACCTTGGAAGACATGTTGCACATGTACGTGATGGACCAACAAAAGTGTTAGGAGGAATTATTGCCACTAGTAGAGTTTGCTTACAACAACAGTTACCAGAGCACCATTAAGATGGTGCCTTTCAAGTTTCTTTATGGGCGACCATGTCAGATGCCCTTGAGTTGGGATCGACTTGAGGATAGGGTTCTAGTGGGACCAGAAGTGATCCAAGAAATGGAAGAGAAAATGCAAACAATAAGAAAAAGGATTAAAGAAGCGCAGGATCGACAGAAGAGTTATGTTGATGCACAACGAGTTGACCATAGTTACGAGGTCGACGATCGATTCTTCTTACGGGTTAAACCACATAAGAGTTCGATCAAGTTTGGAAAGGGATCTAAGCTCTCTCCTAGGTTCATGGGACCTTTCGAGATTGTGGAGAGAAAGGGGCCCATGGCCTATTGACTAGCCTTTCCTGATTCCTTGAGGCGTATNCCTTGCAGGTATCGGACAAGGGAGAGCTCACGACTGAGCCGCTCCACATCTTAGATCATCGCATTCGATAGTTACGACGTTGAACGATAGATCAGGTCAAGGTCCAGTGGGACAATTATAGTCTGCACTCGGCGACCTGGGAGGACGCATATGATATGCGCCAATAGTTTCCATTTTTGTTTGATAGATACACATATGATACTATGATACACTTATTTGAACATTTATATTGTGAAACTTCGGGATGAAGTTTAGACCAAGAGGGGGTGTATGTAACACCCCACTCTGGCCCACTAAGTGAACTTATTCTTTGAGGACACTTGCTCGCAAGTGATCTGGATTATTATGATATTAAAACATTTGACTTTGATTATGATGTGCCATGGGTAGATGACATGTTGTTTTACTACATTGACATAGACAGGTGCTATTGAATTGGTTTTACTGAGTGTGTAGGGTTTTGTACCTTGAGGATGCAGAGGCATCGATGGAACCCCTTGGATTCTGGATCGAGTCAGGGAGTGTGCTATTGGGGTTTGACTGATTTACTATGATATTAATACATTTGATTAGATGATATGATGTGGACATGTTCTGACATGATTTTTTGATGATGCAGGTTGACGATAACTTGCCGATCAGACTCACATATGGAGTAAAGGGGCCACACATGACTACCAGAGAGGTTGAGGGAGAGGTGTGGTCAGCAGCCCTGCCACAGACTACTAGCACTCCCACCGTGGCTCGAACTGTAGGTTAACGATTACCTAGTTCGAGAGGACCCACGATGCCATGAGGGAAGACTGCGACAATTGCTCACGATGATTCTAAGGGGCACGCAATAAGGTGGGGGTCTTATTCCTTAGAATCCCTTAGTCTCCCACAAGTTCACCTGGTGGAGTGTTGACTCGAGGGGTTATTGATGTCTACCAATTAGTCAAGAGGCGAATGGCACCCTTGGAGCACATGGTGTGTCCTAAAGGGCACATTGCGCAAAATAAACAAAAGAGGCGAGTGGCACCCTCAGAGCACGTGGTGCATCCTGAAGGGCACGTCGCGCCAAAGAAACAAAAGAGGCGAGTGACACCATTGGAGAATGTAGTGTGTCCTAAAGGGCACATAACATTGATGAGGATAAAGGAACGAACCTAGATGGCCCTAAGAAAAATATCTCATTAAAATAAAATAAAAATTAAAAAATTAAAAACAACTCCCCTAATTAAATGTCACCCAGTCCAAAATCTAAGTTCTATGTCTAAAACTTCGCTAGGGGTAAAATTTTGTCTACCCTTAAGAAAATATCCATATAAAAATAGAATAATAAAAAGTTAAAATAAAAACCACTTGAGTAATAATTTTGGTCTTCATAAAATTTTGGGTAAAATGAAGAGAGTAAGAAATTAATTAAAATTGGTGGATATAAAATTTAAAGAAGAAATTAATTATTTTAACTTTTGATAGTTTAAAAAAAGATACTAAATTCTAATAAAAGGAAGGAGAGGTTAACTTGCACAATTGTCATTTTTGACTCTAATAAAAAGGGGAAAGAAGGAAATATAAAAATTACGAAACTAGGGAATGAGGCATCATAAAAAGGGAAAGAGGGGAACTTGTGGTAAAAAGAGGGAGGTCAACTTAGTAAAGAATCTGCATTTAAAGAACCTTCTAAATTGAACTAAATTAGCAACTTCATTTTAGGGAAAGCCTTTAAAACCTGTAAGGGAATCTAGGGACACCTAGGAGTAAATTTAGGAGTAACTTTAGGTGGGTGAGGGAAATGAGACAATTAATAAATTAAAGAAAATAATTATTGGAGGATTGTGGGGGATGGGTGACACTTGTACGAAGGAGAAATTATAGGAATTTCTATTAAAACTTAAATTAAATGATATTTAGGGAAAGAAGAGAAGTTCGAAAACTCTATAAAAGAGAGGGAGGAGAAGGAAGAAGGGGGATCGACTGTTAGTGTAATGTTACACTACCAGATTAGTGACTTGACTAATTTACTTGTGGGACTGGGCATTTCCCAGCTCGGAGAGGAGTGGTAGCTCAGCCTTGCGAGGTGATCTGGGAGCTAGACGTACAATATGGATAGTGTGTGGCCCCTTTGTGGCTAGGGGGGCTAAGGGGGAAGCAGAGTACCCCTAGAATTGGCTGGGAGGTATCGGGGAGGTCTCGATGGTTGGCGAGCAGGAGCGGTATGGAGCGCGGGACGTCATTCGAAGAGGGTGATAAGGCAACGGTATGATTTTTATTTTAGTAGAATAGAATGCATTATGACTTATGTTGGGATCGGAATATCAAGTGTAAATGGATTGATTGGCTGTTTTTATTTACTTACTCGGTGATTATAATTGTAACTGTTGTAACTGTCATTTTTATTTAAAATTTCTCATGTGACATCGTATTATTTGTTGCAAATCATGTACAATTTTATATTCTATAGGTTCTGTTGGTATGAATTACAACTATTAAGCTATTGAAGAACCTCATAATAAAATATTGGTAAATAACCATATTTATGTATAATATCAAAGTCAGATGTAATACTTCCAATAGTAAGTAAATATTGCTATTAGCTTATTTCCTTAGGAATGACGGTATCAATGAATGAATTTCTACGCTAACAGAGTACAACTCTGGTTATTGGACGCTTCTAACTATCTAAGATATATATATAGATACTGCAATGCAATTCAATATTAATATAAACAATCTTCATTCAAGTCAAACTCTCTGGGAAGTTTGTCGTGCATGCTGATTAACTCAGTTGGTAGTGGTGAAGCAGTAATGAACCAGAGTTTTCTCCTTTGTTATTTACGTAGATAATAATAATAAATTTTACCTCTGTTACTTACACAGATAATAAGGCTTACCTCTGTTAATTAAATACAGAAAAGAAAAATCGAACTCGCTCTATAATGAAGTAATGGCGAGTTCGTTCAGGAATGGAAAATTAGTTTGTAAGAGATAATTACCTATTACTTATGTTATTTAACTAGATGAGGAAAATTTCGAATTCATTCCGGATGGGTGTAATGAAATTTGTGAAATTTATTGATAGTCTGCAATCGCATTTCCTGGCAGTTGCATTCTGGTGTATTGACCCTTGCGAACTCATTAATAGTCTGCAACTACATACCTGGCAGTGGCCTTTGGTGCAGTGACGTTGCAAATTTAGTTATTGTCACACGATTGCATTTCCTGGCAAATCCATTTTGGTGCATTGACATTTTTACCACAGTCATCGTTGAATCCTTCGATCGGCATCTATTTCCAGTGTGCGTATATGGTGACTGCGTTCCTTTCGCCTATAGCTAAATTCCTTGAGAGCCTTCCGTTGTGTTCCAGCATCCAACCCCAACTTTTGTTTGACAGTGCCTCATGATTCGGTCTGTCCAATTCGCGACTAGGGCACTGTTGAATAGTCAACTCATTTTAATTCCATCCTTTAAATTGCTTTAAAATCTGAAGGAACTTCAAGAGATCTTTGTAGCCCCTATTTATGATTTATGTCCTCAAAATTTTGGAGAGATTGAGTTAAGGAATGTTTCTAAATTTTTTATTTTTCTGAGAGTGTGGAACCCAACCTGTCAATGCTCATATCTTTACCATATGAATGGGCGCGACTGGTGGAATCGTTATGGCCAGTTTTTATGGCTAATCCTTTGACACAACAGTTATGTCGGGAGTTGGGTGGAAATCTTAGCTTCTGCATTATATCACTGACCTTGAAATCTTTGCATCAGTAACTTACCTCATTAATTCCTTTTATTATATTTCTAGTTATTGACACATCTCTTAGCTACTCGTTGTCTATGTGTGATATTATTTTTATAAACACATGCTGGCCAGTTGACCCGTAGATGATTAGCCAACAAGTTAATTCATTACCCTTATTTTTGTTATTGATTTATGTAAAGATGTAACCCCTTAACTAAGACCATGTCTCAAATAGAGCCTGCAAGTCACCACTATTTACTTAAGATTAGCTGCTAGGAAAAACTTGTGGTGGTTAAGTAACGTTTTGATGATAATAATTTCCTTTAGTAAAGTCAATTGTTGGATTAACATGTATTTCATTTATCTAATAATAATTCATTTTTAGAGGAGATGCTCTTGGAACTCTTGAGCTTATGTGTGTATTAACAATTTTTCAGCATTCAACCTTAAACCTTAAACTAACGAATGATTTGAAGAGATCCCTTTTTACAATGGATATTGGAAAATTTTACTTCATTTGGAGAGCATCATTTTACATGCATTGATTTTAGTATATAGTTAACAAATTTAATTGACACATCCTTAATTGAATGTTACTTAATGGAGTTATTATATATATATATTGATCTTAGCATCATTTTACATGCATTGATTTTAGTATATAGTTAACAAGTTTAATTGACACATCCTTAACTGAATGTTACTTAATGGAGTTATTATATATATATTGACCTTAGCATCATTTTACATGCTTTGATTTTAGTATATAGTTAACAAATTTAATTGACACATCCTTAATTAAATGTTACTTAATAGAGTCATTATATATATATTGACCTTAAGTTAATATAGATTTGATACTCACAAGACATTCATTGCATGTAGCATTAACTGTAATATCGTTAAGAAATAAAAATAATTTGTCTAAATATTGATATTTAGGACTGTGATTATGATAATCTAGATTGATTAAACTTTTCCATCCTTAGTTGTCAACCTGATTACTCTATGATGAGATCGATGATCGTAGACTCTGTTAAATTAGCTATATGCATGGATTGATTGTGTTTGGTTTTGAGAATCGGATTTCTTGCACCTTGTAGCTAGAATGATTGATTAAATTGTGTTCTAATGCGCTAATAAATATTGATGATGATGGATTGATTTAGAACTAGATAATTTATGCGCGGTTAATTAAAGTTAATGCATGATGGTTAAAAGTAAAGAGTACTCTCACCCATGGTTAATTGATACTATGTCTGATAGAATGAATCTTAGTTGATCGTTGATGTTGTTGGATTTAGCATTTTTAGTTTCGGTCTTGATAGTGTTGGTTGGATGTAGACACCTACATGTTCCTCAGAATAGTTGCCAGCCCTGAGACCTTGAATGGTTAAAATTGATGGGAACTTGGGCTTGAGCATTGCTTATGTGTCATGGAGGTCCTAACCATTGCAGGGTAGGACGGGCAGGTAGTCAGTCATATTTATTTGTCGATTGATTGTCATTCATTGCATGCAGATACTCGATGAGCATCTTAGGTCGTCATGTTGTGTTCATCGTGGTATGCGTATTTTACGTCGTCATATGGCGACGTAGAGTCGACTGTATTTATTATCCTTGTACACACGTACACACACATTTTTTTATTTTTTTTATAGAGGTTGTCATCGAACGAAGGAGGGTCTTTACAAGGATGAAGTCTTTTGGTGATGTGTTCTAAGGTATGTTATTTTCAGGTTATCTTACCATTTTTTCTATAACATTTTTTATAGAACGATTCAGATGGTAAAATTGCTATGGTATTGAGAAGACATATCAAGGTACCTCTGGTAAAACGTTTAGCTCTTGATTTGCTATAATTATGGAGAAACACTATGTGGAAGATAGGGTTTGTGACCAATTCTAAAGCTAGTCAATAAACATGTGTTCCAGGTAAAACAGTCATAACTTCTTCATACAGAATCCAAATGAAGCGGTACCACTTCCATTTTAAAGAGTACAAACCATAGTTTCATGTGTGCAAGTTTCAGAATTGGATGTTAAATATTGAGCGCGGGGCATGTTGTACACGTTGGGTCTTCTGAATAGACCAAAATTGAATAAAGTCTACCATTCTTTCTATAACCTATTTTTGGGGAGGATTCAAGGAGTGAAAATTGGAGGAGTTTCAGAGAATACATTGCATAATATTATCTACAGGATCATAGTACTCCAAGAATTGAATAATTTCTGAAATTGAAGAAGCCTCAGGAAGCATTATCAAGTTCTATGTGATGATTGGTTGATGGTGATGATTTAATGTAAAGTTTTATTATATCTCATATATTCTTGGGTGAAAGGAAGGGGAAAGGATGGAGAGTTAAAATATCTCTTGATATTGGAGGATTGTATCTTCCTCTTGGAGGTTTATCCCTCCCTTTACATTT
>SNQJ01S0094452.1:39935-55828 GCA_010110895.2 Picea sitchensis | reverse complement strand
GCCGGCTAGGCTCCTAGTTGGCAGGGAGGATTCCGTTGTTTCACTCTGGGCAAGCGGGAAAAGAGTACTTGGAAGCGCCCAGGACTACAGTACAACCGGTGAGCTTCGACAAGCTAAGGAGGAGGTATTTTTCAGTGATATTTGGTTATTGATGTTTTGAGTATACTTATGTTTTAAGTTCTTAAATCTTAAAGTTAGCCTACTACTTATTTCATCATGTTATTAGATTTATCATTGAGCAAATGTAGAATAATTGTGTAAATGAAAATGAAATGAAATTATGTTTAAGCAAAATTTTTATTGTATATGTTTAATGGAAGATTAATAGTTTAACACCATGTATGGGTGTTACACATAATTTCCATGATTGCAACATCCCCATTTGACAATTCTAAAACACACAGCCACAATATTATTAACTCAACTTATCATGTCGAACTATCAATCCAACACAAGGAGGCATCAAAAGTATTGCTCAAATCAATCAAATTGCAACCAAAACCATACTATGTAAAACTTTTTCTCATCCTTGACGACGCAATCGAATAACCATACATATACAATGGATGGAAATTCCATAAAAACCCTGATTGCAATAATCATTAGGCCATTAAAAACACATAGTTACAGTAATAATTGATTCATGCTATAGGAACACCACTCATACCAATGCATCAAACACGAAGCATCATTGTGCATTAATCAATTAAAAACAGTTTTGGGTTATCAATTCAATAAACATAAGGACAACAACTGTGTATTTGATTTAACAACTCATTCTAATTAACCATGTTGAGCTTATCCATCCAATTATAATAACAATTGCAGTGACTAGATACCAAAACCAACACCTCTGTCACATAATCAACAGGCGAGCCAATGATCCACTCTATCGACAACACACCACCAATCCATAACTACCAACAGTACACCCGACATTCCACAATGGTCTCCTCTATCAACATATGGACTTGAGGAAGAAAGGGTTTTCTCTGTGGACTAACACAAGGAGGCTAGAGTCGACTCTTCTTGATGGTGAAAACCTCTGATACCAATTGTGCACACACATGAAATACCATAATTGACTTCTTGGACAGGGTGACAAATCCCGTGACAGTAAAATCTATGAACAGAGGAGCAAGGATCCATTTCAGCCTTGTAGCGATACTTAGCACATGTAGGGCATAACCCTCGTGGCTCCCCCATCCAACCAACTAACAATGCTGAGACAAAGCAGAGCCGAGAAGAAGCGATATAACCCACTGCATGACCAATAGTAGCATGAACAACCCAATGCCCAGGTGAATAATGCGTAGTGACACCAAGAATTTCAAACCCATTAAACCCCATAAACCTAAGGTTGGGTATGGGATACGAATGCATGAAGACAACCAACCATTCTAGACCAAAGAAACGCTCCAACTGAAACCCAGTAAGGACAACAGAGAGCCTTTATGGTTGCTAACACTTAGGACGACCAATAACATTGTGACTCCAAACATTATTGCAGTGAAAGCCACCAAAGGCTCATTCTAAAAATCACAATTTTACACAGTTTCCATACTTAAGGAAAGCAAAAACCCATACATTTGAGCCAATATCTATTTCATAACCAAAGCAGACTCATGGATGAAAAAAAAAAAGACATACCTGTAATCAAAATAACCTTAAAATGCGAGTTGGCTAAGTGGTTCTCCCTCTGCTAGAAAGTTGGAGCATAACCACAGCAACATAGTTGAACAATAGCCTGATTAGGGTGGTGGCTTGTGAAGGACTAAGGGTAACGTGCAGTAAATGCATGTCACCTCCATCCCCAGTCCATTAATTCCTTAGTACATGCCAACAAGCCTCTCATTAACTCAATTAAACCATGCATTGGAATTAACATCTAGCACTTGTCAAATGCACCACCCACATCATATATTTCCAAACTATACCATATGCATATCAACTATATAACTGAATAAAATCGCATAGCTATTAATCTTGCTAGCTGAGATTAACAACAATCATTCTAATTTCCATGCATGTAGTGTAGTATAATATAACCTCTTCCTTTTGCATTTTGTTTATCTTTCTTTTGCCATTTTTCAATTGTTCTTATGTATTGTTACTAACATGTCTATTGTGCAGGTGTCAAAGTAACAAATCCAAGAACAGAAAGCAATGGTAGCAATGAACAACATAGGCCATCGTAACATGATATTAGAGCTTAGAACATACATGTTTTACCCATCATCTACTAGTCGCAATTAGAACCAACACATAGCAAGCCTTATTCATATTCCAATCAAACCAAGATTTCATCAACCATGTAAGCAATGTCGAACAACAACACAACCATTAAACGAGAACCAGATATGATATCCAATGTATAAGGGGGTCCCACCTACTAGTATTATTTATCTTGTTAGCTTATAATAATAGGCTTTAGCAATACTTTGCTGGCTAAACTTCATTGTGATTTTAATCGTCAATGGAAGGTAAGCTTACAGCTTATGCTATGGTGGCCTTCGAAATCGTTAAATTCATATCTCCAAATTGCACACTTTCTATGTCATAGGTCTACGTAAAAGCAAGAGAGACTCCCTTGTGATAGCCCTTGAATTTTTCCAGAAATGAAACCCAGCCAACCTGTTCAAATCTCTCCCTGCAAGTTTGATATTCTTGTGTCTCCCTATATAAATGGAACATAGTTTCATGTCTATCAACCCCCATGCTGGTTTAAAAAAATTCTCAAAGCGTATGAGGCAACGAAATAGAGGATTGAGGGTTGAGTATTGGATCAGCGCAGTCTGCGATGGAGTACCAGAAGAGGATAAGTATGAAAACGATATGAAGCAATAGAATCATAGTGTAAATGGAGGTGGTGTGACAGTAAAATGACAAATAATGCTCATCTGGATGGCAAATCCATCCAGAGGAGAGTTTATAAGTTAATATTCAGATTGCAACGGTCACATCAATGGTAATGATGGAAAAGTAAGATAGGTTGAATTCATGAATAACTTATAGACTCATATGGAGGTTGGCGTTAGATCATGTTCATTAAGATGTGGCTTAAGTCATTTGAATGGTATGATGTTGGAACATGGGATTATGACGTTTCTTCACCATATAACCAGAAATAATGAAATTGATCCCGTTAGAGATACAATTACCTCATACTTTCAACATTTCAGGTGTATAGGAATGATTTCTTCATGAGAATATGTATATGAGGGCTTGAGGAGGTCATGGTAGGGAGTGTGCAATAATTGAGAGTAACCACATGTTTAATACATAATTAGTTGAATTCCTTAATAAAATGAAAAAATGTTGAGTTTATACCTCCTATTACTTGAAGCATTTATATCGAGCAACAAAAAAATTGAGTATAGGATAAGGACTACCAACACCTCATTACCAGTACCGGATCACTGCTTAGTGTTGGACCACTGCAAAGAGTTGTTGTAGTACCATACCAACACATACATTCCCCTTTAGTACTAGATGAACACAGGGGTGAATTTGTTGCAGTACCAGATCAGCGTTGAGATTTTCCCAATATCATAATAGCACAGGCCTTTGCTTTCAATACCGGATGAGCACAGAGGAGAACATTGTTTGTGGTACCGGATCAATGCAGAGTTTTTCCCAGTACCGAAATAGCACATGCCATCTCTCACAGTACCGGATGATCACAGACCTTTTCCCATAGTATCAAATGAGCACAGACCTTTTCCCATAGTACCGGATGAACACAGAGGCGAACATTTTTGCAGTACCAGAATAGCACATATATGTTATCCAGTATCGGATCATCACAAAATTGTATTCCAGTACTCAAGGAGAATTGGATAAGGTACCTGGTGGTGGTGCTCTGTATACTGGAACTTTGTAGGCTGCACTTTGTAGAAATTGTTGATGTTTTCTATTGCTATGGAAGAGAACATGTGATTCGATTCTACTGAAAGACCATGTAGGTGAAACAAATATCAACACTTGATACAAGAACTCTGAATTTGCAATGGAAGTGTTAGAAAATAAGGCAATAGACTTCAATGACTGGTCCCCAAGCTCTGTAACAAGAATGTACTCTGTATCTTGGACAACCTCATGTTGAGATTCATAATCCTCCTCTTTTTGGAACCAAGATGATCACTGCTCCTGTTTCCACTTCCTTTTTATTATTAAAATAATAATCCTAACTACTACTTTTCTATGGATTTTTCTCGAGCCCAGATTAGTTAATGCTCATCAGTGTTTTCAGTTTTAAGGAGTTTGAAAAACTTAAAGAAAACTCCATCTACTGTCTCATGGATTTTTCTCGATACCAGGCCAATTCCTTCTCATCGATATTTTAAATTTTTAGGAGTCTGAAAAACTTAAAGAAAACTCCATTTATTTTCCCATGGATTTTTCTCAAGCCTAGGCCAATTCCTTCTCGCCGTTGTTTTCAATTTTTAGGAGTCTGAAAAAATTAAAGAAAACTTCATTTATCTTCTTTTCCAAAAATGATCTACCATGGCTGGATAGATGGGTAGAACTACACCTCGCAGATGTCCTCCTTCTTCATTTATCTACATGAGAACACAATCAACTTTTTGTTTTTGTTAGTAACATCAAAATTTCTATATAATGACACATATATTTATAGATATGTACAGAGCCAAATTATTTCACACAATCAAACTTATTGTGGTGGATCAACAGGAGGAGAAACCCCCTTTCTTACCAGTTGCATTTCAGAATTATGAAGAACATGTCTGACAAAATCCTCTTTGGATAGAGGCTTATGATAAAACTTCAATCAATGTCCATTCATGACAAAGGAGGTCTGATTCTCATCAATAGTATTTATCTTAACTGAACCATTTTCATAAACTGTATCAACTTCATAGGGTCCCAACCATCTAGTAGATAATTTACCTTTAAATTTCTTGAACCTACTATCATACAGTAGGGCCCAATCACCTGACTGAAAAGACTTCTTCTTGATGTACTTGCCATGCCATTTAGTCCTTTTTTCTTGTATAAGGGTGGTCCTTTGAAGAGCATATTGTATGATCTCATAAATCTCATTCAACTGTAATAGCCTCTATTTTTTAGCCTCATCCAGATCCATCCCTAGTTGCATGGCCGTCCTAAAGGTTTTCACTTGAAATTCTATGGGAAGTAGCACATGCTTCCCATATATAAACTCATAAGGTGTATGGCCTGTTGTGTTTCTCCAAGTTGTACTATAGGCCCATAAGGCCTCAGAAAACCTATCAACCCAGTCTTTGTGATGCAACTGAACAATCTTTGTAAGAATAGCTTCTATCACCTTGTTAGTTAATTCCACCTGCCCATTTGCTTGGGGACGATAAGGCAAAGATTTTCTATGTTTGATTTTATACTGTTCAGTAAGAGCTTTGACCAAATTGAAGGTGAATTGGGTTCCTTGGTCAGTTACTATTTCTCGAGGCACACCAAACCAAGTAAATATTTCTTCAAAGAGAAAATCTACAACAGATTGTTCATTAGAAGAATACAAATCTTTAGCTTCCACCCATTTGGTCACATAATCTGTGCAGACTAAGATGTACTTATTCCTTTGAGACATAGGGTTAATAGGTCCTACAAAATCCAAAGCCCATTTCTCAAAAGGTTCAATTACTACCTGATCTTAGAGGGGCATCTCATCAACTGCAGTAGGTTTTCCCATCCTTTGAAAATCATCACAGCTGGCCACATACTTCTTTGCATCTTTGAAAATAGTTGGCCAATACTAGCCAGACTGTAAGATATTGTATGTTGTCCTTTTGTTAGAAAAATGGCCTCCACATGGACCATCATGACAGGATTTGAATATGTCATGCATTTCATCCTCCCAGAGACACCTTATGATCACCAAATTAGGCCCAGTTCGGTATAAAAAATCATCATATTACATGTAATTGGCACTTAGCTGGATAATTCTTTGTTTTTCTCAGGAGGATAGATTCTAAGGTAGCTTTCCTATTACAATATAGTTGACTACATCTGCATACCAAGGAATGTAAGTAGAAATAGCAAATAGAGTCTCATCTGGAAAATTGTCATCTACTGGAATATTATCACCTGTATGAATGATTCTAGACAAGAAATCAGCAACTAAATTATCTTTTCCATAACTATCAATAATGATGATATTGAATGCTTACAGTAATAATAGCCATCTAGTCACTCTATCATTTTTAATAGTTTTGTTCATAAAAAATATGATGGTTGAATGGTTGGTAATTACAAAAAATTCATACCTTGTTATGTAGTGTCTGAACTTGTTAATGGCATGTACTACTGACAATAATTATTTTTCAGTGATAGTGTAATTTACTTCAGTAGGTGAAAGATTCTTGCTGACAAAGTATATAGCATATGGAATCTGGCCTTCCCTTTTTCCTAAAACAAACCCCAAAGTTGTATCTAAGGCATATGTGCAGATATGAAAAGGAAGAGACCCGTTTGGTCCTCTTAAAATAGGGGCACTTGAAAGCTTTGTTTTTTAAATTTCAAAATAAATTTGACATTGTTCAGTCCAACAAAATTCAGCCTCTTTTGCTAATAGTTTGAACAGTGGGGCAGCTAGGTTTGTAAAATTTTGAATGAACCTCCTATAGTAACCAGCATGCCCTAAAAATATTTTGACTTCTTTCTGTGAGCTAGGGATTTTGATTTGAGAAATGATGTCAATATTGGAAGGGTCTACCCTTATTCTAGTACCAGAGATGTGATGACCTAAAACAATTCCTTTAGTGAGAATCATTCTATATTTTTAATGACTGAGGGAAATGTTTGTTTCCTTACACCTAATCAGTACTTTCTCCAAATTGTCTAATGCTTGCTAGAAATCATCCCCATATATTGTGAAGTCGTCCATGTATACTTCTACACAGTCATGGGTCAAATTAGAGAAAATGTCCAAGAAAACCCTTTGAAAGGTAGCAAGGGCATTACACAAACCAAAAGAAGGAAACCTATAGGTATAGGTACCCCATGGGAAAGTAAATATGGTTTTGTCCTGATCTTCTAGTGAAATTTGGATCTGATTGTAACCACTAAACCCATCCAAGAAAGAAAAATACCTCTTCCCAGAAAAAGTGTCCAAGACCTGGTCTATGAAAGGAAAAGGAAATTAATCCTTGTAGGTAGCCTTGTTCAACTCTCGAAAGTCCACATAAATATTCCATTTACCATTTTTCTTAGGAACAAAAACTAATGGGGATACCCACTTGCTATCTGATATAGGGTAAATACAATTGGCATTCAAGAGTTTTTGGAGTTCTTCTTTCACTATGTATTTTAAGGCTAGATTCATTCTTCTTTGGGGTTTCCTAACAAGTATGATTTGGTCATTAGTGTAAATATGATGCATACAAGTGTTTGGGTGAATCCCTTTCATGTTGGAGTAATCCCATGCAAAAGCACCAGATTGTCCTTTAATCATTTGAACCAATTTTTGTTCTGATATGTTTCTAAACTAGCATTGATGTACAAGGATTTTCCAGGGCTGATTTCAACAACCTAGACAAATGATTCTTTCCCTTCATCTACTTTTGAAATGGTGGCTACTGTAGATGTGGAGGGGTGTCATATTTCCTAGAATTCAGAGCTGAAGATATTTGTGTATTCAGGAAAATATTGAGGGTATTCAATTCAATATCATCCAAAAATAGGCTTAAGATTTGTTCTTCAGTTTTCTCTTGAACTCCTTTTACTTGCTCGAGTGTTAACAAGGGCTGAGTACAGTCCTCATCCCCATAGAGATTCTCCAACCAGAGAGGAACTTTAATGGCTGGTTGGGCAGGGGAAAAGAGAATGAGTTTTTGACTTTGGGTGTCATTGGAAATTGTCATCTCTCCAGACCGACAACTAATAAACGCATTAGAAATGGCCA
The DNA here is from genome assembly GCA_010110895.2 of Picea sitchensis. Taxonomy (NCBI): domain Eukaryota; kingdom Viridiplantae; phylum Streptophyta; class Pinopsida; order Pinales; family Pinaceae; genus Picea; species Picea sitchensis. The sequence continues at coordinate 47,928 of SNQJ01S0094452.1, read as the reverse complement.
ACCAAGGTTGGACAAGAACTATTGGATGTCTTGGTTTGGAGGATTTGGGATGAATCACTAATAAATCCACAAGGTATTCCCAAGAGGCCAAAGTGTCTGTTACATCATCTAGACTTCTTGTTGGGTTGATGACTGATTTTCTACTAATTCCAGCAAAGTCTGTGTTGGTCTTAGGTGATTTAGTTGCAGTGTTTTCATGGTGTCAACTGATATAACATTTATTGTTTCTCCTATATCAATAAGTGTGTTTGGAAAAGAAACACCATTAATCTCTATGGTCACCACTGGATTTCTTAGATCATTATATTTGGATGGAATTTCTAATATAAATTATGATAATTGTCCAACCACCTATATAACAGAAGGCTCCTTCCTCTTCCTCCCTAGATTTTTAATGCAAATATACCTTACAATCTTAGCATAAATAGGTATGTCCTTGCTGGTTTGAAGTAGGGGAATATTTACACATATGTTTCTAAGTTCAGTCTCTAGATTAGGCCCTAGAGGTACCTCAGATTTATTCACAAGTAACCTTTCTGGATAAGGAGGAGGATTAGTTTTCTGAGGTATTTCTGCTGGGTGAGAAGTGTGAGGATGAATTTCTTGTTGTACAAGGGTGTTTGTTTCTTCATATGATTGGTTATCCATTTGTTCTTCTCCTTTAACTGCTTGATTATCTATTTATTCTTCTTCTTGAACTGATTGATTATCTACTTTTTCTTCTTCTTGAATAACCACAGTAGGATTTGGTTTATTCAAAACCCTCTCTGATATTAATTCAATTCCATTAAATTAAGTAGGAGTTATCACACAAGTGGGGAAGGTTTGTACTTCAATATTTTGTACAGGCTTTGTAGGTCTATTATTTGGATTACCAATGGGTTGTGAAAGAATAGGGGTAGGTCAAGGAGGGTTTGGGATAGGTGCAACTTTCATTTGTTGTTGCATATTTTGTTTCATAGGCAGTGTCAATTGTTGTTGTAGTTGTGGAGGTGGAGGAAGAGTAGGGAGATTAAATTAGGGTAAAAAATGAGAAATATTGGAAGGATATTGTGGGTAGGTGGGAAAGGTTATTGGCTGAAAGGTAACATTCCCATATGCAGGCCCCCTCCATCCTTGTTGCCAAGGCTAGATTTGTGGTTTTTGAGGTGACCATTGAGGATAAGACATTGGAGGTACCCATTGTTGTTGTGGATATTGTGTGGTAGAATCTACAAACATATTAGGATTTTGATGTCTCCATGCCCTCTTGGGGGGGTATGATGTTTCACGAGGTTCTCCCCCTCCCTTGAAAATATATTTTAGTCCAGGTAAATAAGGGAACTCATTGGTAGGGTGATATTTTGTACAGAGGACACATATTTCAATAACATTAATGGGACATTCCTTTTTAGGATGCATTTTCCTACACTGAGGATAGAAAATTGCCAAAGTAGCATTTTCTTCTTCTTGTTTCCTTTTAATTTTAATGGTATCAAGTTGGTAGTTGATGGTGTTTAGGATATCTATTTTGAATTTCTCTAGTAGATTCCCCAATTCTATCCTAGTAACACCTCCTGGTGTGGGTTTAGTAATTCTGTTTATAGGATCCCTTACACTTTTTCTTGTTTTGGCTTGACTGTAGGAGTATCTTTTACAATACTTTGCAATGTCTGAAAATGGCTTTTGATACACATCTCCAAAACTCATGAGGTTTAGTACCTCAATACAATCATCCCTTACACATTTTAGTAATATGTTCCTAATTGTTTTCGTGTCTAAGGAAAATTGTTTTGTCTTTTGGTAGTTGTATAGGAACCTTTCTGGGTAATATTACAAACTTTCCTCCTCAAACTACTGCATTTTAAATATGTCATTCCTAGCATCCCTAAGTCTGCATTAATCTTGATATTTCTGGAGGAAAGTATCCTTCATACCATCCCAAGATAAGATAGTGTGTTCTCCTAGGCTCATAAACCACCTTAATGTTGATTCTTTTAGTGTGACTGGAAAGAGTTTTAGTTTTTGTGCATTATCAGTGTAATTATAACTCCTACATAGTATATCAAACTCAAACAAAAATGAATCAGGATCTTCTATTGACATACCATGGAAGTGAGGTAGTGAGGAAAATGGAATATTCTTCATAGCAACGTCTCTGGCGATGTCTAATATTGGGAATCCAAATGTCTTTGTTCGTTGTTTGCATTTCCCTCTTCATCTACCATGTCTCCAAATAACACGTTGTAGGGTGTTGGTGATGTCTCCCCACTAAGTGATGGTTAAACCACTGGGTTGTTTGGTACATCTAATTGTTCCAATACCTTGTGTGTTTCCCCAATGGAAGATGTAACTTCTTCTATCACTACCTCTATCTCTTTTCCAACTCCTTCTGATGGGGTCGCCAGTGCTTCCCTTCTTGATTTTTGTATTATGCTTTCAATCTAAACAGTGACTTCAAATTTAGTTCCTTTGGTTGTTGTTTCAATTTTTTCCTTTGAAATTTCTCCTCTGATAATTGTTCCTGCACAAAATTTATTTGAATTAGTGTGGGGGGGCGGGGTTGTTGTTTGTTTTTCTAATTTTTCTAAAATTTTGGAAGAAATAAATCTAACTTTACTATCCCTATATCTACTCATAAAAAGAAGAAATTATAATACTAATAAAACACAAACTTTTAACTACCAAAGGTAAGAAGACAACCTGAATTTGGAGCAACCACACCAAAGTGGATGCGCAGATTCTTACCTCTTGTCTTACCGTCTTCTCTTCGCCCTCAGGTTGTCCTTAAATCCAATCCAAACTCATAAAACCAATCAAACTCAAAATGCTACCTATTACCATTTACAACTCCCCGACAACGGTGCCAAAATGTTGGTGTATATATATTCTTAGTATATTGCACTCATTTATATGTCAATATAGGATTCATAATTAAAAGAGTTGTTACACTATATGTGTCAAAAACATGTAACTTATCTATTTATTTTGTATCTAGCTCAATCAGGAAATAATTAATAACATAACACTTTGTTTCTAGAATATCTAAACACTTCACACAACTTCAAACTCAGAAGATAAAGATTATAACAAAACTCTCAAACACGCACTCAATTGAAAAGGTTCTTGCTTAGATGACAAGTCTGTTCATTATAGGCTCATGAAATGAAGAGATGAACTTAGATCTTGCTTATTGTAGCATTTGAAACAGTAATCATCAATTCACTTTATTCAATCTTAGAAAGAAACCAATCATAACCCTATCAATTCCAATCAAACCTTCTATAATATAGGAAATAGTCAATATGATTGAGAGACTTCATTATATGGAGCATGAAGGTTAGATATGAAGTCTTATTGTTCCTGTACCTACTAAGAACAACACAATCATAAATTCAGAACAATGACAATTTCTTACTTAACAATCCCACACATCTATCAAATTCTTGTCAATTAAATATCAATCTGCAGAAATGGAAATGGAATTATCTACTCTTCTCAATGTATAACCATTCACTCACACCGATTCAAAATCAAATAAATTGGTATTGTACTTAGAAAATTTTATGCATTTAAAATCATCTGCAACACACAACTATTAAGTGTTCACACTCACACAATTGACTTACAACACACAAATACATGTATAAGGAGTATTACCTTGGTTGGGGTGGTGGGCCCTTGCCCAAACAACAAGGTACCTCTAAAGAAATTGCAGACTAAAACACTTTACTCATTCTCGTGAATTGCAAAAAATATTAGTTGTATTCCTTCAATTGATCAATTGAATCAACAGTTCAACATTTCATTCAGCATAACAATGTGTATCATTCTCTACTTACTACTTACTACCTATCATTTACACAACATCCCTTTTAAAGAAGGTTAGTCGTTATAACCAAGGTTTGAGGATAATTATCAAATGTGTTCAAAATATTACAATTGATAATTCATATCATATCTCAAGGGATGGACTTCATCCTCATGACACGAAGTGCATGAGTGATGAAATCTATTGTGATCTCCAAAATACCTAAGGATACTTCCATCCAACTAACTTCTTGGAATCACCACCAGCATACTCATTCAACACATGAATCTTGTAGACAGGGGTTTAGTACTAGAATAGCACAGTCATAAATCTGGGTACTGGAACATCGCAATGGTGGTACCAGAATAGGCATGGGGATGGTACCGGAAGAGGCATTGAGATGGTACTGGATGAGGCATAGAGATGGTACCAGAAGAGGTGCTGAGATGGTACTGGAAGAGGTGCATAGCTGGTACCAGAAGAAGCGTAAAGTAGTGGTACCAGATCACTGCAAAGTACCAGATCATGTGGAGTATCGATACTAGATCAGGAAGAGTACTAGATCAGGCAGAGTACCAGATTAGGCAGAGTATCAGATCAAGCAAATTACCAGATCAAGCAGTTGTTTCAGTACCAGACCAGTGGTAGTATCAGATGGAGCTACTTAATTAATAGTCAAAGTAATTATGAGCATAAATAATCAACCATTTAATCCAATTTAATCAAAAAATCAAACAAATCATTTTTTAACATAGGTTACCTCTCTATGAACATGGACAAGCTCACAAAGTAGGTTTGTAGAGGAAATTATCAATCATATACACATATCATAGGTAAAATAGACTCAGATAGAGGATAGTATAGGATAATAGAAGTGTCAAAATGGAGACTCAACATGGTGGAACATTGAGGTATGGAGAGGCCTCAGTGGGAGGAATGGTGTCTCTAGTGTTAGTTCCATTAGAATATATGACACACGCTTGTGTTGAAAGGTGTATAAAAGGTGGTGTTCCATGTTATTCCCCCAGCAAGGATGGGTCCTTGAAAATTTTGGGGCCCATGTCAATGACTGAATAAGCATCGAAACTAGTGTGGACAAGAGGCAAGATGTTATCGATGTTGGTGGAATGGTTAGGCTGGTAATGTGTAACTTGGTTGATGGTGATGATTTTCCTATTGTGGGGGAACATCATCATTAGAAACATAGAAGAGGTCATTGCCTTCATATCATACATGTGGCTACGTCAATGAGGATGATTTTTCCCCCGAGTTCGATGGGGACATTTTGAAAGAGCCCTTCAGGGAAGGATGGTCGACCATCATAGGCTCTTAATGTGATGGCGATGGTACTAGATCAGGGGAGCCTAGCTTTTGCCATACAGTTTTGGACATGATGCATGTGGATGCACCTTCATCAATGATACACCGATGAACTGTGATTTTCTGAATCTTGAATGGTATCTGGAAAGCTACCAGAGCGGGGAGACGAGGTTCTCCACTATCTAGATCAAATGTGATGAGTCTAGTACCAACTGGTGTTGTGGGTGGGAAATCCCCCTACAGACTAGAATTAAGGGTTTTATAATGCATGCAGAAATGACCTAAAGTCTCCTACTTTTTACCATCATCTGAATCATAAACCCCATTGTTCATATGTAAATACAAGGATAAAAATATAAATTCACTATACCTTGACTTCCATGTTTGATGTAGATCCCTTTCACTTCCTACTGCTCCTTGACTGCAAGTTTCCTCCCAAAGATGACCTGCATTCCCAAACAAACAAACAAAGAACTCCAAGCATGCATTTGATCTATGAACTAATGGGTTAGAGATTCTATCAAAATATAATCAATATTTAAACATTAAACGTCTCATATGGCGGGATGGGAAAAGTACTTCTTTTATTAACCTCACAAGAATACCTTACAATAGTGAGATTGGCCACTGCTCCTCGAATCTGGTCCTGGGCTCCTCTTCAACTATACTCCAACTACTTTCATATATGCTTCTCTTCACACAATAGTTGCAAAAGGTTAGGATAAAGGGAATGCAAAATCGGGTAGAGTTTCTTTACTCTTATTTTTCTCTTTCCAAATGGGACCCCTACCATTTATTTTATATGCTAGAAAGGGATAGGTATTTGGTCAAATGACCGGCTATGGGCAGTCAAATGATTTAGGTAAATTACTTGAAATTGTGAGTTCCATCTGCAACTTTTTGTTTTTCATCCTTTTGTAGGTATACGCGGGTTGTAGTGGGTCAGCTAGAATATACACACGTGCAGTAGTGGAGTAGGGCGTGTATGCCTTCAAAAAGGGTGTTTTTTAAGAAGCTTGTTTCAATAGTGTCTTGGCAAAGGATGTAACATGAGATGGACTGATGCCAGGTAAGCATATCTGGTGCAAATTAGGGTTATAACAAATGCCCCCTAATGTGTGAGGTCAGAAGAGTATCTGATGGCCAAAATACATTATCAATATTCACCAATCATACGAAACAAGTGAGCCTAGGGACCAGAGTTCATGAGGTGCCATCTGCAAAATAACAATTGTCTCACTGAGGTGGGCATACCCATGCTCGGGATGAAATAAAATCATGGCTTCCAATCAAATACACTGCAGATCCATGCCATATAACTATATAAAGTGTAGTCGTGAGCAATACACAATGGATCTACATATCGAAATCAAAAATATATACATGCATAATATCCATCTTCTATAAGATGACAAGGCCTGATGGTTGGAGATGAAGTCTTCGGAGCTTGAGCAACAACTTCAAAATCTTCAAAACTTGACTAGGAGTGTAATATGAGTGTATGAATTCACTACCCAGAGGTCTTCAATGACTCGTCAGGAATGGAATTAGAGGATCTTGATGATCATGTTGAGGGCTTCATTGATTTCTATCAAAGACTTGATTGGGTTTTCGGGATGGTCAGGCATGAGGGAAAGAGACAAACTGTAAAAGGGAAGACTCAGGCTTGGTAAAAACTTCCCTTGCACAATATCACGACAAATGATGAGACTCAGGAAGAATGGCATTGAAATAAGTTCATGATGAAGGAGGCAACGCAAACTCTCCATATGTTTGGAAGAATAACCAAACGAAGGAGGAAACAACTCTATGTAGTGAGAACAACTTCCTAAGGTCATATTAAATCCTAGAGCTTGACGAACAAATAGAAGGATGTGCTTCGTCCAAGGGTGACTCATTGTGCTGCAAATAAAAAGAAAATACTTTTCCCTTCCTCTTTTTCGGGTATATTTGATTTTTTTTGTCTTTTTCAATAATTTTGGAAAAAGAATAAAAGAATGCTATGTTACAAAGGAGGAACGAGTGTCGCAAACATACTAGTTCTAAGCATAAGGACCAGATTGATGTTTAGAGCAAGGATACTCAGAAAAATCTCTCCAAGACTCAAGGTGTCAAGACGCAAAGGCAAAGTGCTACAAGGACTGTGTTATAAGGCATTCTTCAGATGGTTCAGTTGAGAGAAACATGGAGCCAGCATTAGGCCAAAGACGCAGGAATAACATCTTTCAATGTAAGTTTAATGAGCCCAAAAAAGGTAAGCTCGTCGTTTTTTCATTTTTAGAGAGTCTGAAAAAAAATGTAAAAGGAGACTCCACTGGGGTACCTTTTTCAAAGGTAGTCTAGTCGGCTCGAAAAAGGGGTAAACTAGCACCGAAAAGACATCTATTCAAAATCATTTTAACAAGTATGACACGGACAGGATCACTTGGAAAGCTTTTCAATTTTAAGGAGTCTGAAAAGAGCTTAACTATGGACTCTGTATGGGGTGTTCTTCTGGATCGTTTTAACGAGTGTGAAGAAACAAGGTCACTCGGCTATATTTTCAATTTTAAGGAGTCTGAAATGAGGTTAACTATGGACACTGTGGGGGTATCTTTTTCGTAGATTTAGTCCCTCAGGTCCAAAAAAGGATTAAAATTATACCTAAGAATACTCTTCTAGAGAACCGAGACCCCTAGAGTATACCTTTGTTCGTACAGTTGACCATTCAGATAGAAAAAGGGGTAAACTACCACCAGATAGACGTGACTTTAAATTTCATTTTAGCGAGCGTGAAAGACCAGAAAATCGCTCGACAATATTTTCATGTTTAGAGGGTCTGAAAAGAGCTTAAAAGAAGACCCGTTATGTTTTGGGAGTCCCGAGGGTGAGGTCAAGAGTGAT
>SNQJ01S0094452.1:23874-39885 GCA_010110895.2 Picea sitchensis | reverse complement strand
TTCATATCATATCTCAAGGGATGGACTTCATCCTCATGACACGAAGTGCATGAGTGATGAAATCTATTGTGATCTCCAAAATACCTAAGGATACTTCCATCCAACTAACTTCTTGGAATCACCACCAGCATACTCATTCAACATGTGAATCTTGTAGACAGGGGTTTAGTACTAGAATAGCACAGTCATAAATCTGGGTACCGGAACAACGCAATGGTGGTACCAGAATAGGCATGGGGATGGTACCGGAAGAGGCATTGAGATGGTATTGGATGAGGCATGGAGATGGTACCAGAAGAGGTGCTGAGATGGCACTGGAAGAGGTGCATAGCTGGTACTAGAAGAAGCGTAAAGTAGTGGTACCAGATCACTGCAAAGTACCAGATCAGGTGGAGTATCGGTACTAGATCAGGAAGAGTACTGGATCAGGCGGAGTACCAGATTAGGCAGAGTATCAGATCAAGTGGATTACCGGATCAAGCGATTGTTTTAGTACCATACCAGTGGTAGTATTAGATGGAGTTGCTTAATTAATAGTCAAAGTAATTAGGAGCATAAATAATCAACCATTTAATCCAATTTAATCAAAAAATCAAACAAATCATGTTTTAACATAGGTTACCTCTCTATGAACATGGACAAGCTCACAAAGTAGGTTTGTGGAGGAAATGATCAATCATATACACATATCATAGGTAAAATAGACTCAGATAGAGGATAGTATAGGATAATAGAAGTGTCAAAATGGAGACTCAACATGGTGGAACATCGAGGTATGGAGAGGCCTCAGTGGGAGGAATGGTGTCTCTGGTGTCAGTTCCATTAGAATATATGACACATGCTTGTGTTGAAGGGTGTATAAAAGGTGTTGTTCCATGGTATTCCCCTGGCAAGGATGGGTCCTTGAAAATTTTGGGGCCCATGTCAATGACTGAATAAGCATCAAAACAAGTTTGACTCATTGTGACTCATTGTGATGCAAATAAAAAGAAAATACTTTTCCCTTCCTCTTTTTGGGGTATATTTGATTTTTTTTGTCTTTTTCAATAATTTTGGAAAAAGAATAAAAGAATGCTATGTTACAAAGGAGGAACGAGTGTCGCAAACATACTAGTTCTAAGCACAAGGACCAAATTGATGTTTAGATCAAGGATACTCAGAAAAATCTCTCCAAGAGTCAAGGTGTCAAGACGCGAAGGCAAAGTGCTACAAGGATTGCGTTATAAGGCATTCATTAGATCGTTCAGTTGAGAGCAACATGGAGCCAACATTAGGCCAAAGACGCAGGAATAACATCCTTCAATGTAAGTTTAATGAGCCCAAAAAAGGTAAGCTCGTCATTTTTTCATTTTTAGAGAGTCTGAAAAAAAATGTAAAAGGAGACTCCACTGGGGTACCTTTTTCGAAGGTACTCTAGTTGGCTCGAAAAAGGGGTAAACTAGCACCGAAAAGACGTCTATTCAAAATCATTTTAACAAGTATGACAAGGACAAGATCACTTGGAAATATTTTCAATTTTAAGGAGTCTAAAAAGAGCTTAACTATGGACTCTGTATGGGGTGTTTTTCTGGATCGTTTTAATGAGTGTGAAGAAACAAGGTCACTCGGCTATATTTTCAATTTTAAGGAGTCTGAAAAGAGGTTAACTATGGACATTGTGGGGGTATCTTTTTCCTAGATTTATTCCCTCAGGTCCAAAAAAGGATTAAAATTATACCTGAGAATACTCTTCTAGAAAACCGAGACCCCTAGAGTATACCTTTGTTCGTACAGTTGACCATCCAGATAGAAAAAGGGGTAAACTACCACCAGATAGACGTGACTTTAAATTTCATTTTAGCGAGCATGAAAGACCACAAAATCGCTCGACAATATTTTCATGTTTAGAGGGTCTGAAAAGGGCTTAAAAGAAGACCCGTTATGTTTTGGGAGTCCCGAGGGTGAGGTCAAGAGTGATAAGGAATCATGCAAATGAGGCTCAAACTCATAATCACGAAAAACTAATAAGGACTCTTGAGCTTATAGTCATTAGTGACGGCATCGACACCAAAATGCAACCGGGATCTACCTAGGGCATCCATCTTAAGGTAGGATCTACCATTAAATTATGACATTTCTAAAGAAGCAATGATGGTTTTGTGTTGCAACTCGGTGGGATCGATCCTATGGCATAGTGATAATGGAAACGATATGCAAAAAGTGGAAGTGGAATCCTAACTTAAGATTCTTGGCGTATTCGATGGCAGTTAGGACTAGACAAATCAGGCTGGAAAGTATGGGTTTGAAGATATATGATGATATCTCTGTACCAAAGGTCATCGGAACTAATCAGGAAAAGAGATTCAACGGGTAATGAATCTACTACTACATTTTCCATCTCAGGGTAGGGAAGATCGCATATCAACTCGGAAAACACTAAGGATTTCTTGGACTTAGCGCGTTCGAATTCTAAGTCAAACTTTTGGAGTATCATGATCCATTTGGAGTATTTTCCCCCTAGCAGTTGGCATGTAAGAATGTGTTGCATAGGGTTGTAGTTAGAAATTACTGTAGTTTTGCGAGAGAGGATATAGTACCAGAAGCGTTGGACTACTTGGATGGCTGCCAAGGCCAGTTTTTCAACATGTAAATACTTGGTTTCAATAGTCGTCAGACTTCGACTCAAGTAATAGATGACATGTTCTTCATGAGAATCATCCTCCTGGATGAGAACCATAGCAATGGTATAGTCTGAGGCTGCGAGGTAGAGGAAATAATTTCGACTGTAATCAAGTGGGAAGAGTAGTGGGATAAGTGTCAAAGACAGTTTCAAAGCTTCAAATTATTTGCTGGCAGTGGTATCCCATAAGAACTTGGACCCTTTCTTGAGAAGTCACGTAAATCCAAGAGTTAGCTCAACATAGTTTGGGATGAAACGATGAAGAAAGTTTGCCTTCCCTTGTAAACTTTGTAACTGGCAAAGTGAGGAAGGAGGAGGAAGATTGAGAATCGCCTCGACCTTTAAAGGATCTACCCGGATCCCTTGACGTGAAACAATAAAGCCCAGAAGTCAGTCGGATTCTACGCAGAAAACACATTTGTGGGGATTCAAGTGTATATGGTAAAACCAACAGCGAAGGAAAATGGCGCGGGGGTGTATTGGATGATCTACACGACGCATGGAATGAGCAGGTAAGTCATTGAGATAGGGCTGCACAATATGCTTTATATCATGGAAGGCATAAGACATAACATGCTAAAAAGTTGCACCGACATTCTTTAAACCGAATGGAAGTTTCTGGTAGGCAAACATGCCCCAAGGACAAATAAAGGCGGTCTTGTGTTGGTCCGCGGGAACGATATTGATTTGATTATATCTAGAGAAACCATCCATCAGGGAGAAGATTTCACTTTTAGCATAGTCATCGATGATCTGGTCAATGAAGGGGGTAGGAAAGTTGTCTTTAGGACAAGATTTGTTAATGTCCCTATAATCAATGCACACATAGATTGTGCCTTGTTTCTTGTCAATTAGAACAAGATTGGAAACCCAGTTAGTTAAAGCCATAGGGTAAATAAATACATCTTTGAGAAGTTTCTCAACTTCAAGCTTGATAGCGGTCACTTTACGTGGATGGAATGAACAAAGTTGTTGCCGGATGGGTTTAGCATTTGGGTATGTCTTAATCTCATGTATCACAATGGCGAGGTCAATACCTGACATTTCTTTATAGCTCCAGGTGAAGACGTCATGAAATTATTGGAAAAGAGACTTATAGGTGACGACTTTGTCAGAGGAACACGAAGCTCTGATATGCACATTTTCGACAATTCTAGGTTTTATGGATATGTCGAGGGGGGTGGTGGGTGAGATATTGCTTAAGTTCCATTCGTAAAACACATCATGTGTAGACTCGGGAACGGTATAAATGATGACAACGATCAACAGGGTCGAGATTCGTTGGTAACCCTTGATGGTGTGTTGTTCTAGGAAGAGGATGGAATGATGATGTCCATCGTCTCAAGGGGTGTCTTCCATGGACATGAAAGACATAATCATCTCATCCATGGGAAAAATAATGTGGAATGGATCTAGAGATGAATCATCAAGAGAGGGGGTAGCAAGGGTTGTCGATTGAATGGATTGATAAGCGGATTGGACCGGACTTAAAGGCATTTAGTTGCCATAACGAAGATGATATTCGGGGAAGTGGGGAAGCCGAGAGACTGTTGAACAGAGAAGGGGCACACTTCCTAGGTTGGGGTAGGCATGTGGGGAATGAGGAACTGTAGGATGTTAGTTTGAGTTGGCACCTGTGACTGAGTTTTTCCTGTTGTCTGTGTACATCATCCTGGTTAGGAATTCCTTTACTCGGGTGGAGTTTATCCCCAGCTCGGGGGTGACCCACTGCTGAGAGTTATGAGCAATGTGGTCTAAGGCTGGGAGGAATGTGGAAGGTCTACACGCAGTTGGTGATATTTTTATCAAAGATAATTGTCAATTGTGTGTTAAATTATGTTTTGCATTATTATTTATGAATTTTTTTATGGGTTTTTCCTTTGTGTGGTGCATGTGTATTTCTATTATTATTCTGTATGAATCTATGTATTTGTAGAGTATTTGTATGTTTTAATTTGGTATCAAAGTTCAAATTTTTGGTTGGCATAGCCCAGTTGGTTGTTGGGGATGCTACAATGTGATATCAGAGCTCCAGATTTCAACAGCGATCCTAGATGGGCCAAGCAAGATGAATGTTGAAGAAAAATTTCATAGAGAATTGATTTCAGAGTGGCTAAATTTCAAGTTACAATGCGTCCATGGAAAAACTCAGAAGCGATTACGTGGAATTGGGTAAAAGCCCCAATTTTTGTTGTTAAATTCATGGGGAATTTGGGAAATTTGGCCAAGTGATGTGATATTCTTAATTTTAATATATGTCCTAGCAAATTTAGACCTGGAATTGGTCAAATTTGAAGTTACAGGGAAGCCATGAAAAATGGAGCGAGATTGGTTGAATAAACTCTCAATCCGTGAATTAATTTGGGAAAATTCGTACCAGGAATGTCAACCAACAATGATTTGTTGTTGTAGAGGTTAAATTTGTGTTATCAGAGTGAAATTGAACAAATTTCATAGTTGCAGAATGTCCATGGTGGAAATTGGGTGAAAATTGCATAAAAGCCCCAATTTCTGCAGCGGAATTGACGAGCAATTGATGTGCAAAAAATCATGGTGCACAGGTGTGCACACTTAAATTTGGCAATGCGTAGTGTAGAGTTGGTAATGTGCAAAAAATAATTGTGCTCAGGTGTGCACACTTAAATTTGGTGCTGTGTAGTGCAGAGTTGGTAATGCATGAAAAATAATGGTGCGTGGGTGTGCCCACTTAAATTTGGTGCTACGCAGAGTAAAGCTGGTGAAGCGCGGAAAAATAATAGTACATAGATCTGTGCACTAAATTTTAGCATTGCGCGGTGCAGATTGGGTGGTGCATGCATAATATTAGTGCACGTGGTTTGCATGCTAAAAATTGGTAGAGCACAGATGAAATTTGTTGGTGCAGGCACGATATTGGTGTGCAGTACGTCCATGTTGAATATTCACACCGTGTGAAGGATCAATTAATGGTGCATAGGGAGTACCGGTGCACGGTGTGAGCACACTAAACCTTGGAATTGTGCGATGCAGAGAGTACAATGCGCTCATAATATTAGCATGTGACACAAAAATTGTGTGCAATAGGTACTAGTGCATGAAACCAAAATTGTGCATGGTAGATATTGGCACGTGACAAAAACAATAGTGCGCATCAGATATTGGTGCGACAGAGAAGTGGAGGGTAAATTTTAATACCCTTTTAACTTCTAAGGGCCATAATGTTTTTCTCTAGAATTAGATTGAGGCGCAATAGTAGTCTATGGAAATATATTGAACCATAGAACAAAATCATGGAGCTGAATTAAAATTATGGGCATGTTTAAAATGTTTAAAATGGCACAGAATATACCTATAGAATTCAAGGCCAAGAACACTAATTGACTTGGAACTTCAACAGGTTGTATCTAGCAGCCCAAAACCCAGAAAGAGGTGAAACTTGGAAATATTGTCCAAAATATGTATACGAAGAAACCCAATTGGGATACTACCAAAACTCCAATGGATCAGGTGCAATATGCATAATCATAGTTCATATTTGCACCTAGTTGCAATATGAACAAAAGAATTAATGGACAATTTTTAAATAACCATAACTTTCTGCTCAAGACTCATAATTGAGCACGGAAGCAAGAATTGGAAAGGTCTTGGATAGTAGAATATAAATGTTCACCTAGAAAATTGATCTGGGCGGACAATTTTACAAGAAATCAGAAGAAAGAATTATGATGCATTATTGAACCAGAATTGTACATAATTTCATGAATTTGTTAAATTATTTATCCTAACACATTTTGTTGGCTACACATTTTGCAGAGTTAACCACAATTAGTTCAAAACAAGATCAAAACATAGTTTAGAATCATGGAAGATACACAGGGGGATTACGTGCATGGAGATGAGATTAGAGGGATGTATGTCAATATAGGAAATGAAGGTACAAATTCAAATGGACATGGAGAAGGCAAGGAAGAAAGCATGAACTTGGTAGAGACCATAAAAATTTTGCAAAATGATGTCCAAAGTTATAAATATAATAATGAGAGGCTTATGAAATCCATGGAGCATCAATATGGCTTCAACATAAAGTTAATGCAGACCTTGGACAAAATAGAAAAGAATATGGATACGGATAATGACTCAAGCAAATCAGGGAGTCACAAGTCTCATGATGAGAGGAGAAGAACAAGAAGTGTTGGAAGACATCACCATCACTCCGAAAGGAATTCCACTAGGAGAGAACACAATAGTCCAAGTCCATTCCTTGTCATAAAACATAAGAGGAGGTCTGGGGTGGATGAGCTATAGGGAGAAATGAACAAAATCAAGCCTCCTACATTTGATGGTGAACACAAGAAGGATGAGGATGCAGAGACATGGCTATTAGGCATGATGAATTATTTTCAATTGCATAATTACTCTTCACATTTAGAAGGAAGAATTGCCATCTATCAGCTCAAGGGAAAACATCAATGTGGTGAGACCAATTTGTGTAGGTGCAACACATTGATGAGAAAAATGTTACTTGGAGGGAATTCAAGAGGTATTTTCAAAAGAAATACTTGACTAAGAGATACTATGACAATAAAATGAAGGAGTTCTTTGAACTCAAGCTTAGGAGTATGACCATATATGAAAGGAGGTTTTTAGAACTGTTGAAGTATGTTTCTTTCATCAAGGATGATCTGGTTAAGATTCAGGGTTATTTGAGTGGGCTGTCATCATTTATTAGTGACAAGATACAATATGATGATCCCAAAACATTGGACGAAACCATAAGGCGATCTAAATTCCTTTATTATCAACATAAAGGAAGGCCAAATTTCCAAAAATCTTGGGAAGACAAGAAGAAAAGAAAGATGGAACAAAGGAAGAAGGGGACTAAGCCACCATTCTTCAGAAATAATTCTTAGGGACATCCAACTTCTAAAGAATCCAGAATGACCGAGACAGTGGGGTAAATACAAGGGAAGCCACCTATTCAATGTTTCGGTTGTGGGAGAGATCATATGTACAGAGATTGTCCTCACAGAGGTGAAAAAGTGAGGATTGTTCACAATGTACAACAAGATGATACCATGGAAGACATGGGTAAAAATATACCTAGTATCTATGCATCCCTGGACAACAAACAAGTTGATTTTCAGTCACATATGATTGAAGTGGAAGGTAAGATCAACAACCAAACCATTGTTATTTTAATTGATTCAGGAGAGAGACATAGTTATCTAGATCCTAAGATGGTGGAAAGATTTCATTTTCCAAGAAGCAAGCTTGGAAAATCTTGGTTGGTGCAACTAGCTTTCAGAGCTAAAAGAAAAATTAATGAGATGGTTAAGGCATGCCCAATGGACATGAATGAACTGAGCACCAGGTGTTACACATGATTTTGGTCACTCTGATGATGTTTCTATAAGTGATGTCTTCAGGCTCCCACAAGGACTTTTTGCCTGAGAAAAGTGAATGTTGTCTTCTTCCAAAAACACATTTTTAAGATGAGTTTGTAGGCTGCCTGTATTACAGGATGTGAAAATCCCCCATTCTCACAGGCAACCCACACTTGGGGTGTGACCTGTTCATAGTCTGCTCTATAGATAGGGTGCGAACCTATTTTTTGGCTTGAGAAGGAGAAGAGGTCATGAAGGTTCTAGAAGGGGATCTTCTAGAAAATGAGTTGGCATTCGCATGGTTGGCATCCTACTGACTTCTCAGATTTAGTGGGATCATCCTCATCCATGTAACCATCTCTCCTTCTTCTATATATTGAAAGGATTCTCATGGAAAAGGTTAAGCAAGACTGAATGGAGAATTGGTGAAAGGATTGTGTGAAGAACCCTGCTTGGATAGAAGCTTGGAGACTCTTTTTGGTCTGTCAAGTTGCATCAAACCTTCTTCATGCAAAGATAGAGCAAGTGTGTGTGTTGGAACCAAGGGTCACTGAAAGGAATCTTGCGACATCAAGGCGATCTGGTTGTATCTTCTACTTTCAATTAATATAATACAGCGACATGTCCCTTTCCCATAAAATTATTCTTATTTTATTGCATAACTCCTTGATCATATGCATAGGTTGACATTGAATATACTCTGCTATCTTCACTTTGGTAGGTTTGTGTTGTCTTGGACTTGATTTCACAAGAGCACCAGAGCGAAGCAGGAACAACAGAGACTTAAGGAATCAATATTAAGGTATGTCATTCATTCTTCCTTATTAGTAGATTCAATGACTACAACTTAGGGAAAGATTCGTGTCTTGTCCTGTTTTGTTCTAGATCCAGGTGGATCTAGGGAGATCTGTTAGTGTCTGCACCTACCAATTTATCTGATAACAAAATTGGTGACTCCACTAGGGATACAACCCATTTTAGTGATTTTTTCTTGGCCATTTTCTCTTAACCCACTATTTTTCATTCCCAATCAATCTCTGAGTCTTAAGGAAACCCTTATAGACTCCCTGGATCCAAAAGTTCCCTCAAAAGTTTTGTCTTTCTTCCAAAATTTGCTTGATTACAGACCTTCTCACACTGCACCCTCCTGTAGCCTGCGAGAATCACTAAAGTTCGCACCTTGGTGTTCAGTTCAGTGTGAACTTCTCACAGTCTTCCTATGTCTATCCTACGAGAATCCTTTATTCTCACACTGTGCCCCACTCCCAGCCTACAAACTCACTTGTGAAAATTTTGGAATAAGTCTTTTGTGTCCTCAGATGCCTAGATTTGTTTATGTGTCTAGAAAGAACTTCTTTGGCCAGTGATTGAATGTTTCTTGACTTCAAATCTCATGAATGATTAGTTTTCGGAAATCGAAAGCTCTTCTTGATCATTTTTTTTCAATTTTTACCTCTTGATTTTTTCTTAACAAGGGTATAATCTCTGGTTTTGAAATCCGAGTGCTTGTTTGGTTGGGAGCCTTTGATTGGTTTAAAATTTGAGATCAATTGTCCTTTTCAATTGTTTATTACTTGGAAAAGTGTTACCCATGTGCATTTGAAGAGACTAGTCTTGTTAGTTTTTTATTTTTATCTTCATTGAAAGATTGGTTTGGGTGTTTGTTGCATATTTCTTTTTCGTTGGTTGCTTGTTTTTTCTTAGTTCCATCCCCGTTATTTGGTTTCTAATGAAAAATTAAAGACATTTTCTTTATAAAGCACCCTTGTATTCGAAAAATATTGTCCTTCAAGTATTGAAAGACAACGAATAGATAATTTGCATTGTTCACGATTGTTTGATATTGAATTTCAGAGAAGATCATACATCGCAGTTCGCATTGTTCTAGAAAAATCCTCTTTCCTTCCTATAAATAGGAGTCATCAAACAAAAAAATTGTATCATTTATCCTTATTTATGCATTGTTGGGTCAGAGTCTCACACAACATCAGTTTCATTTCCGTATCCTTTTGAGTAACAATAGCCTTTAATAATATTGCGCAATTCTAGGGCTCTTTTACACCAACACTAGCTAGGCTATAGCTTTGGAATAGGCAGTGAGAAACACTCTCCAAAGCACAAAACACACAATAGAATCTTGTGATAAGGAGTGTCAAATTCCATTTGCAGAATTTTTTCCTAGGAAGCCCTTCTCACACAAGGGTCAAACCTAAGGTTGCATCGATATTGACAGAGTTACTCACCCTGCTTTGTTGATATCGGTGTATCGATTGCACGTTTTAAAGGGGTCACTTGAAGGTATACCCACAATGATGAGTGGAAGCCTCTCAAGTTGATTTCGGGCTAGATACCCTACCCTTGCGTGTGGATCAGACTATCGACTATTCCCCCAGGCATCATTGTTGTTGGTGGTAACCTTAGTAACCTATCTTCTTAGGGTCTTACATAAGGTGATTTTGAAGGGGTAAGTCTTCATGGTACTCGGAATCGATGTTGGCCAGACTCACTCGGGCTCCTTGGAGGATATACCCATGGTTGTGTGGGAGCTTGCACTAGGGTGTAAGTCCATTAAGCAAGTCATCAACGTAACTTTTCCACCCTAGTCCAACCCCTTCTTGTCTCATGGTCACGACGTTGGATTTCATCACCAACTAGTGACTTCAGAATTGGAAGGTCTTATTTGCTTGGTTTTTCTTCCTAGATTTTACTAGCGCATGCTATTTGGTTACCCAAGTTGGACATAGAATTTCTTTCGTAAGATTCTAACTCGATCGCAATTGACCCTCCACATTGTTCACATAGAATGCAAGGCTTACCCCTAGAAGATCTGGAAGGTTCTCAACCCTTTCCTACCAACTCAATGGAGGGCTCTCCTCATCAGAGTGAAGTCCAAGATGTTTCCACTCCACAAGTGGAAAGAAATAACTCTCTAGAATGGTTCTGAATTACCAATTCTCAAGAGGAGTTTTGACTTCCTCCGAACTCCGGGAGATGTATTGTGTGAGTGAATTATTTCGGATATTTAGTTGTTCAGTCTTCTGGATCACCAACCAGACCTTTCATAGGACCTGAGGGTCAAGATCCTTTTTGGACTACTGGGATTTTTAGATGGGATCTCTTTGGCTCAGGAGCAGGCTTTGATATCACTGTTGTACCTAAGCTGCCCGAAACATCTGATCCAAACACAATACCTTTTACTACTGCATATTATTTTCCTGGTACAGATGCTCTGCCAGCCGACCACATCTTGACTATCCCCATACAAACAGTCCCTCACACAATGGCACCAGATACTACGAGTCCTCACATCGAGACTACAACGGCTAGCCAAGCCCCCATTGGCACACCACTTTCACCAAGATTCACCCCAACACTTCCACCTAGATATCATGTGTTCAATGCTTCTATTCTTGCTCCTACACAAATCTCATCCAGGACTCCTGTCAGTTCCACTCCTTCTGGGCACAATCTTCCCAGTTTCATTCTGACACTTCCTCCACGCCCTTTCAAAGGACCTCTTCCATCCTTTACCAGAGGCACTGATCCTAGTGGCACCATCCCATCTTTCACACCTAATTACCAGATTCTTATTGGTGGACAATTTCACCAAGGAGGCCAAACTCAACCCCATTTTGCAGGACAAATCCCAATTGGGACGCAACCCCCGATTAGAGGGAAACCCCCACCTATCCCACCCTATGGAAAAAACATACCTCCATCCTTGGCCCAATATTGGAATTATCTTATTCAACATAATCCTCACTTGACTGGGGGGAAACAACCTCAAGTTAATTCCAACATACCCCCCAGTAAAGGCCAACCCTATCCAGGTACATATAATCCTATTTGTGGCTCAAATGCTCAACCCCACACCCCTGTTCAAGGGTACAACCCTATGAATTACTTGCCTCCACACCAACGACCAAATCTGCCCAGATCTTCACATTATATGAAAACTGCTTATGGTCCTACTAGTCTACCGATGGGACTCCCTCCCCAAAGTCACTAGTACCCACATGTGAATAAACAGTTACCCTTATTATCCACCCTAGACCTCCCTGATCTATCGAGAATTTTAAATGATATGATCTGTCACTCTCCTCAATGGCTTGCCATACCGGCCAAACTACCATCCGACATCCCTAAATTCGATGGTAATCTAGGAGAGGACCCAAACAATCATGTAATGAATTTTCACCTCTGGTGCTCATCCAACTCCTTGATGGATGACTCTATTCATTTACACCTTTTTCAGTGAACCCTCACAGGTTCCGCCACAAAGTGGTATATAGAATTACCATGAGGCTTCTTCACCGACTTCAACACCCTTCCTATGGCTTTCCTCACCCACTACCAGTTACCGATCTGCTACGAAACAAGAACCAAAATTTTGAGTTCTTTCAAACAAACCAAAGCCACTCATATCTCTAATCACATTCATGAGTGGCGACGAAGACGATGTCTCATCAAACTCAAACTTCCCGATCAGTTGTTGGTAGAGTGGTTCATGAAATCATTCATGAATGACATCACTCATGACATTTCCATGGGTGGAGTTGTCACATAAGAATAGGAAATCAGTCATTCCCAATACCTAGACCTCGTTTACTCACAAACGGGTACTCTTTATGACTTACTCCCTGACGCACCTCGTCCTTCTACTTCTGCTACTTCAACCACTCCCACTGCTTCTCATGTAGCTAACGGTGTGATTAGCACTTTCCATGCCCAACCGCATTCAGTCTAGACCTATGGAAACAACCCCAAATCCATTTCTTCTAATTTTCAAAATGCTCCGTCTCCTACCCCTCCCACTGGCAAGAATTCTGAGGTAAACTCTATTTAATCTACCCCCACTGGAAAAAATAAATCCAAAAAAGGAAAGGGTAAGAACAAGGAGGATAAAAATAATCCACCAACTGAGAAAACCAAAAAACCACCTGTTGACGATAGGGATAAGCACAAACCACAATACCCTTTTCTTATCTGTGGTGATGATCACTACACTAAGGATTTTCCAAGATGAGACGAGGTTACTAAGTTCCTTCAAGGGACCCAAAACCCTCCCACTCTAGTCATGTTGTCTCAACCCTTCCCTTCTCAACAATAGGCCCAATTGGTCATTCATGACCAACCTTCCCCCTCCAATACATCCTATGTCTTAATGTGTACAGGTGATTCAAAGAAGAATGACATCACACTTACGACTCGAGCCAAAGATTATTCTTCCTCCAAAGAGAAGGTTGATGCAATACCTCTTTCGTTGCTCCAACCATCTCCCATGACCCCACCTACCAACAGTCCTCTTCATCTCGAATGACTGAGTCTAGATACAGTCCTTCGCCCCCCTCCAAAGGGCGTCATTCAAAAATTGGCTTTCAATCCTCATGCACGTGTTGCCCAGAACTACAGTATTGTCGAAGATCTAGCCCAAGCACCATTCGCGATGTCATCCCTCGAAGTCCTTCAGAGTTGTCCTATACAATGGAAGGAACTATTGAAATCTATTGGTGGAATCGACCCTATGGATAATAATTTAATAATTTTTTAGTTGGAAGATCACATTCCAAGGTTACCCCCTCAACTCGCATTCCAAATACAAGTTGTTGTCTCTGACAAAAACATTTGTAGAATAGTTATTGATGAGGGTGTCTCAACGTGTGTCATGTCTATTACCTACTGGAAATCCATCGGCTCTCCTCATTTGACTGAATCCCACAACACGCTCAAAGCCTTCAATGGCTCTGGTTTTAAGCCATACGGTGTACTCCCTTCATTGCCAATTACGTTAGAAGGAAAAACGTTCAACGTTGAAATAGAGGTCTTTGACGCTCCTCTTGATTACAACCTTCTACTTGGTCGTAGCTGGATTGATTCCATGCGCGAAGTTGTGTCCACTCTTTTCCATGTTGTGTGTTTCCCACATCAAGGAAAAGTAGTTACCATCGACCAACTAGCCTTCTTTCACTCCGATGCACGTACCTACAATATACCGTTCACTGCAAAAACCCCCCCTGGATACGAGAACGTCGATGTGGGTCTTCTTAAATATTCCTCATTGATGGGTACATTCCCCATCCCACCACTCGATGTTCCACTTCCATTTGTCGCCTCAATCAACATGATCTCCACCTCTGTTCACATAACCCCTGCATCTTACAACCCATGGATGGTACCCAACCTCGGCGATCATCTTCATTATGACGACAAAATGCCTTTGAGTCCGGTCAAATCCGCTTATCAAGCCATTCAATCAGCAACCCCTTCTACCCCCTCTCTTGGTGAGTTATCTCCAGATCCATTCCGCGTAATTTTTCCCATGGACAAGATGATTATGTCTCTTATGTCCATGGAAGACACCCCTTGGGACGATGGACATCATCGTTCCATCCTCTTCCTGGAACAACACACCATCGAAGGTTACCAATGGATTTCGACCTCGTCGATCGTTGTCATCATTTATACCATTCCTGAGTCTACACACGATCTTCTCTATGAAGGGAACTTAAGTAACATCTGACCCACCCTCCCCCTCGACATATCCATAAAACCTAGAATTGTCAAAAATGCGTGTATCGGAGCTTCGTGTTCCCATGACGAAGTAGTCACCTACAAGTCTCTATTCCAATAATTTTGTGACATATTCGCATGGAGCTATGAAGAAATGTCGGGTATTGACCCCAACATTGTGGTATATGAAATTAAGACATACTCGGGCGCTAAACCTGTCCGTCAATGACTTCATCCTGTCCATTCACGTAAACCAGCCACTATCAAGCTTGAAGTTGAGAAACTTTTTAAGGATGGCTTCATGTACCCAGTAGCTCTAACTGACTGGGTTTCCAATCTTGTTTCGATCGACAAGAAACAAGGCACAATCCACGTGTGCATTGATTATAGGGACATTAACAAAGCTTGTCCTAAAGACAACTTTCCTACCCCCTTCATTGACCAGATCATCGACAATTGAGCCGGAAGCGAAATCTTCTCTCTGATGGATGGTTTCTTCGAATATAATCAAATCAATATCATACCAATGGACCAACACAAGACTACTTTTATTTGTCCTTGGGGCACTTTCACCTATCGGAAAATCCCATTTGGTTTAAACAATGTCCGTGCAACTTTTCAACATGCTATGTCTTACACATTTCATGACATAAAGCACATTGTGCAACCATATCTCGATGACTTACCCGCACACTCCATGTGTCATGTAGATCATCCAATACACCTCCATGCCATTTTCCTTCAATGTCAGTTTTACCATATACGCTTGAATCCCCACAAATGTGTTTTCTGCATAGAATCTGGCTGACTTCTGGGCTTTATTGTTTCACATCAAGGGATCAGGGTAGATACATTGAAGGTCGAGGTGATTCTCAATCTCCCTCCTCCTTCCTCACTTCGCCAGTTACAAAGTCTGCAAGGGAAGGCAAACTTTCTTCATCGTCTCATCCCAAACTATGCTGAGCTAACTCTTAGATTTACACGACTACTCAAGAAAGGTTCTGAGTTCATATGGGATACCACTGCCAACAAATCTTTTGAAGATTTGAAACTATCTTTGACACGTACCCCCAAACTCTTCCCACCTAATTACAGTCGGGATTATTTCCTTTACCTCGCAGCCTCGAACTATACCATCGCTATGGTTCTCGTTCAGGAGGATGATTTTCATGACGAACATGTCATCTATTACTTGAGTCGGAGTCTCACGACTACCAAAACTGTAATTATCCCAAGCCATTATGCAAGGATCATCACTTGTTTTGGTGTCTTTTTAAAACTTTTTCTGAGTGAGGTATTTCATCAAACAGTTCGCTGATCTATTTGTTTAGATGTTTTTATATGTGGGTATGCAGCAAATAACAGAAAGAGATAACCATGGAACATACCTCAACCATATGCAATAAGATAGACAAGCCAAAACATCTCAAATCTTCTTTATTCATAAAATAGAGAAACCTGCTACAATGAAGATGTCGA
>SNQJ01S0094452.1:0-14014 GCA_010110895.2 Picea sitchensis | reverse complement strand
CACATCGACTACATTTTTATAATAACGCTACATGTCCTGAGCTTTGTAACATGGTCAAGTAGCCCGTTGACACTCAGAAACATTCTAAGGTCTGCAATTAGTCCTCGAGACACAATTTATTCTCAAAACCTCGGTCCAAAGACCACTTATCCGGCCCATCCAAGCTCAGCGTTGAAACTATGCTCTGATACCATTCTCTAATGCTCCCCCAGCCGTCATCCCACTGGCTGGGAAAATGCTACTGTGTGGAACAACATCATTATCATACTTAATTCATAACATGCATTTAAATCGAATTAAACACATTTAAATTAGAGTAAGCACATGATTACTGGTAACATAAATAATCCCTGGCATTAACAATAATTCATATGCACAACAGAATACATGACACATATAAGCATCACAGGCATGAAAAACACAATATTAAGCATAAGCTGATACGTATCTTTGAAACCATGGTAATTCCACCAACTGCATGTAGACATTCCATGAACCTCCCAGCCTTAGACCGCTCTGCTCATCACTCTCAGTAGTAGGTCACCCCTGAGCTGGGACTAAGCTCCACCGGGTAAGGAATCCTAGGCTAGGTAAGGTTTATAGGAATAATACACGTAAAAGAAGGAAGATTCTCTCCCAAGAACCACTTATGCCCACTACCCACAAACTCTCCTTCCCCACATGCATGCCCCACCCCAGGAGAATATATCTTCTTTGTCACCTAGACAGTCCTTCGGCTGCTAACCTACCTTGCCTTGAGCTTCGACAACAGACTAGACTAGAAATATCCGAGCTCTATGGAAGCTACAGGGTTCCTTCCAGGAGCTCTCTCCTTCCTCTGTGCACTCTCTCGTCTGGAGAGAGTCGCTCACAGGCTTGGTAAAACCTACCTATTCAAAAAAAATCACCTCCCTCACCTGGAGAGAGGTTACACACAGGTCATACAACCTGTTTCCTTAATCTCGGTTCCCAACACAGTCGGGAAACCACGAGGCTCAGCATGAACTTACACTGGCTAGCAAACCACATGCAGTTCAGCACTGCGTGGCCACAATAGTCAACTGGGACAACAAACATGAGTTTCCCAAATAGATGACAGACAGACGCTTCAGCCCAACCATGCATCAGCAATTACAGGACATTCGGTTTTCCCAACCAACCATACATAACAAGCTCATGGTCTTGGGTTTTCGGGGATGCGTGATAATCAATCCACGCAAAGGTCAAACACAGACTCGAAGGTTTTGACCGAGGGTGTACCGTCTCCTCTTGAAATCAACACTGGCCTTTGGGTTTCAGAGTTGCATGAGGGTATGCTTGCAGAGGTCAAACAAGATGTCGACTCAGACAGCCGATGGTAATGGAAGAGGAACCCCCTCCATGGCTCAATCTTTGGGTTAAATTGCATGTGTCAGGGCAGACACATGTTGCCCTTGAGGCTGCATGCAGTCCATAGCATGCGTTCCCTTTTGCACATGTTCCCCTTCGAGGAACTTAGGATAAAAACATACATTTTCCATGGCTTTTGGGTTAATATTAAAATATTATTCCCAAAGACTTAAGCCCCTAGGCTTAACACTTCGCCTCTCTTCCCAACCTTCCAGCCCCCAATCCCTTACCCACTTTTTGGAATCTTAGTCCCCCATCACTCGTTCATTGTGGTCGGTCTGTACGCAGCAGTGTTTATATTTTTATTAATGTTCTTCATGATTACATATACAAAAGCAGGCTCTCAGCCTTAACACTTAGGCTCCTTGCCTAACACATAAGCTCACCAGCTTATATAAACTTGGTTGACCAACCTATAAAACATAATTACAATTCATGATGCAAGCTTATACTTCATAGACATGATTTACAACAGGGCTCAGCCTTGGGGACATTACACTTTCCTTTCCTACATCAATGTATATTCATAATATATTCCATATTTCATTGCTCAAAACGTATATACCTGATGCTAATCATGTCATTGATTGGAGTGTGATTCAGGTGGGGAAGGAAGGCTCCTTTCAAGTGCATCTAGTGTGCATATTGGACCGGAAGATAAAGCAGCTCTAGAATCGATCCATAGATCTTGTAAAGGTCCAATGGACCTAGTATGGTCCTGAAGATGCAACTTGGGAGCATGAGGATGCTATGCAGGTAGAATACTCGCATCTTTTTGAATATTTTTGAAATTTTGGTTATATATGTGTATATAGTGCACTAAGAATAATTCATAAATAAGGGGGAGGGGAATGTAGTACCCCTAGGTCGAACCCCAACTGTAAATGTAAATATAAATGTACATATGTATATAATTTGGTGAGTTGTCTGTATCAAGTCTTGGAATTAGTTTTGTAAGTGCATTCCATAATATAGCGTGCATATGTGTTGCGCACTAAAAGAAGAATTGCACACATCCTAGGATACCACATGCAACAACTCGAGTGCATGATCTTGAGGCCAGAGAGATTGTGTATATGTTCATGTTTTTTAAGTTGGTGAGCCTGGATACAAAAAGGAAAATATGTTTGTATTATAAATGTAAATTACATGCAAATATTAATGAAAAACACATCAATGCAGCAGACCAACCATGTAAAAGAGTATGGGGGGCTGAACTCCACTAGATAGGGAAAGGGGGATAAAATTTAAGGATAAGGGGATAAGCTAGGGAGATTAAGCCAAAAGGAATATTATATTAATATTCCTTAAAGTATAAAGTATGGATACTTATTTTATCCTAAGTTCTAAGGATGGGGACAAGTGGGCCCAGGGTAGTTCTCAACATGAAAAGTGTCAAGTTGGGAACATGCTTACATTTAGTTTGGACTTAGTTCATTTTTCATCATTTCCATCATCATTCACTCACTCATTCAACTGTCCTTCGTACCTTCCTATTATTGTCATTGTACCTATACCTAGTTATCTTAGGAGCTGGACTGAAGAAGCGGGTTGTTAGGCCCATGGGATACTGAAGAGGCGGGTTGTCAAGCCCATGAGAAACTCTCTCTAGGTGAGAGAATTACTAGGAATTGATTCTTGAAGGTGTCAAACTGCAACTACAGGGCTCTGAGACTTCTTGTTCGGCCTGTTGTTGAAGCCTAGAAAGGAAGTGGGGAAGCTGAGGGACTATTGAATAGAGAAGGGAAACACTTCCTGGGGTGGGGCAGGCATGTGGGGAATGAGGGACTATAGGATGTTAGTTCAATTTCGCACCTATGACTGAGTTTTTTCTGTTTTCTATGATACATCATCCTGGTTAGGAATTCCTTTACCAGAGTGGAGTTTAGCCCCAGCTTTGGGGTGACCCACTATTGAGAGTTATAAGCAATGTGTTCTAAGGCTGGGAGGAATGTGGAAGGTCTACACACATTTGGTGATCTTTTATCAAAGATAAGTGTCAATTGTGTGTTAAATTATGTGTTGCATTATTATTTATGCATTTGTTTTATGGGTTTTTTCCTATGTGTGTTGCATGTGTATTTCTATTATTATTTTGTATGAATATGTGTATTTGCAGAGTATTTGTATGTCTTAATTTGGTATCAAAGTTTGACGTTTTGGTTGGCATAACCCAGTTGGTTGTTGGGGATGCTACACCATTCATAGGACAAAAACCTTGGGCTTCCCACATGAATACTTTCATTATCAATGAGAGGAAATTCCCATAACATTAGAAAAGAATGTTGATTCCAAAGAATGGAATAATAATCCATCCAATAATGATACCCACGAATGGAAAGAAGAGGCATTTTATTGCATCAGATCTACTATCTTTCCAAGGATTTGAATATTGTACTTCGATGCACACCAAATTCAAATATTGATGTGAGCACTTTTGAGGAAGCATGGGAAAATAAGGTAGTACTCCCAAAAGGAAAAGTATCAAGGTCAAATCACCTATGTGACCCCATTTCCTCTTTGCCTCTTGTGGTATCATAGTTCCCTTGTTACTTCCTCAAGTAAGCTTTTAGTTTCATATTATATTTATGTATTTCTTTATATATATGTTTTTACATTAACACAATCTTGGATTAATACATTCACTATTTATGCCTTTTCCTTGTGCTCTACAATATAAATGTTTACAATTTATTTCACATATTTGCAACATTGGGTCATTATAAATCAACTTACATGCTTTGACTCTCATCACATAAACCTCAACATGCAAGTAATACATGATTCAACATATCATAATTCAAGGGTGAAAATTAGGGTATTACATCCCCTCCCCCCCGATTTGGAATAACACCATCCTTGGTGAACCTTTATTTCTAGGAGTGAGACAATGTGTTCAATCTTCATTCTTTAGTTTCATCTACAATGCTATCCTCTCTAGTTCAATCTTTCATTTGTTGTCTATCTTGGACAATAATGTTCAACAACTCCTTTCATGCCTTGAGATACTTCCAAGGTCTTAGCTTTGTAGAATATGCATACAACAATCATTGAGAGAAAGAGTGCATATCATATCCATTTTATATACAACATTATCCCATCCATAGTAATTTTAAATTCATAAATAAATAACATATATTCACAATACCAAATACAATGTGCAATTTTCATCACATGCTTATCTATATAATTATATTCTCGCTTCGCATGGGTGCCATTGGCAAGGTTCAACTTAATGTCTTCTTTGTCACACCTAAATTATATTACATCTTGATCTAAGAAAAAATATTCATTCAAGCCACCTCTTCCTTGCACCCACTCACATTTACAGGATCGAACATCAGGATCTAGCATCCCCTTGTCTATTAAGTAGTCCCTTAGTCAATCCATCATTTACTAAGGATTTTACATGCAAGAAGAGTGTACTTTCATTACAACAATTAACCTTATCAAGATCAAGAATCCCCTTCTCTACTAAATAGTTTCTCAAGTGATCTAACATTTACAAAGGTTATCATAAGTAAGAAGAGCATAAGCCTCCAAAGTGTTTTTTTCCATGGCATCCCATTGCAAAAATCAAGCCCATCATTAGCTTCAGATGATCAAAGAATAACACGTGGTTCAAATGTCACCATAGTAACATCCTTCCCATGCCTTCAATATTATAACAACCATGATTTTTCTGCACTAGATACATTTGTCATCTCATCAGTATCATAGAAATATAACGGCCACAAGATATTATCATCAAAATTTCAAATAGAATTTTGTATTTTTTTCATACAATAATCAAATTTAAAAAATATGATATCCCTATCAAAGTATCGACCTTTACATTTGGTAACAACTTGTCTTCATTATGGACTTAATCTTATGGCCATATCCAAGACAAGTGACCCACAATCTATCAATTTTAATATCGTTTCCATTTAGCCAAACAAAACATGAGTATACATGTATTTCATTGCTACATTCACAACAACATAAGAAATGATCATAGAAATATACCACAACAATAATCAAATAAATTTCAATTGTCAACATTTTAACTACAATGAAATATTATTTACCATATCATTAATATTATCACCATCATGCATTCAGTTAATGCAATAAAACACATGTGCAAAAATTCATGTATGCATAACCATAACTTTGAACAATCCTTAAATTCACTCAATGCACACTTGTATTAATTCAAGAATGCCATAATGTTAAATCATGAAATCCATGATGACAAGTTGTTGGAATTATCTAATGTTATGCACATATTCTAGACACTTCACCCACACTTAATCAACCATATGGACACTTTCCTCTTCAACCAACACAACACAAGGGAAGACCTTTCCTTTCTCTATGAAATAGTCCCTTAGGAGCCCTTCCCCTCCAATGTTATTTAGTGCAAGCATGAAGGTTACAGTATAGGGCACTGATACCAATTAATAGACTATTAAATAGTGGTGCATCAATTCCAAGATTCCACAAGTTCACCAACAACATGAATTCACACATGGCATTCCCTTCCACATTTTGGGCATGAATATTGTTTACTTGCCTTGGTTATCATCTCATACCTAGATTAAAACAACATTCTAGAACATGAATGCATCAAAATATTTCAATAATTTTTACATGTGCAAGGTTTCTTGCCTTTACCATACCCCACCTTGGGTATCACCACATTTATGTATTCCGATATCAACAATAAATAAACTATGATATGAAACATAGTTAAAGGAATTTCTTACCCAAATTCCTTTTATCACACATGTAAGATTGGCATGGTTCATCATACCTATATGGTTTCCATAAACATCCTATCTAGTGGTGCCTCATGGGAGATTACAATATCCCTTCACCAACCACTTAACAAGTTATTTATTTTCCTCTACCATTCCTCACAAGGTTGAATACCACATGCAACAATATCATCATCATCTTCCACCATGTCCTCAACCATTCTTGGAAGTACAACTAGCAACATACAATATTTAACCAATATGCAACAACATATATGCCCATGCATATCTATATGCACACTATCACATACTTATTCTTCTATATGTTTACTTGTGGTTATGCATGTTATTTTGGTTCCTCTCTTGCATTTATATGAATTCATATACTTATTTATTTTCACATAGTATAAAACAAGATACAATCCACAAAGAAAGAGTGGAGTTAGGGATTTCTCCCTTCCAATTCCTTTTCACAACATGGGTTTCCTCAACACAATAGATATACTCCATTGATTAACTACCAATCACACAATAGATCATCAGTTGTAATTTTCTCATCAAATAAGAAATTCATAACTCATATACATAAAATTACATTTGGTACTTTCGAAATCACATAATTCTTCTATAACAAGATAGATTTTAAGGTGAGAAACTCCCTAGTGGTCATAGGTGCATTTTTGTCCATGCCCAACCTCTACTGTTGTGTTGATTTCTTAGCTATTGCATCTTTTCTTGAGGAATTTCAACCAAGAATTGTCCAATTGTAAGCTTTATCAACACATTGGAGTGTTTCATTTCCTCAATTGTTGCTTCCAAGCAATTTGAAATTTATCATTCACTTCATGACATTTATTACACATAAGTTGATGGTTTGTATCCCAATTGTCATAATTGATTCTAAACACATGGATTTCAATGGTCCATTTGCAATAATTCATGATACCTATCATATCTACATCTTTTCCAAACACACATACATCCTCCACTAAGATGTTTTATCCATCACATGCATGAATGGCATGTCCTCATGGTTTGTTGACCATTCTATTGGTCCATCACATGTAGCTCATGTGTCCATCACTTGGACATATATTAATGATGAGTGGGAATATGGAGAAATGAATAGATGATCACTATCGTTTGAAGATTTGCAATTAAAATTCAAATGATTACAAAAAAATAGAAAAGAAGAAAAAAGAGAAGGAAATGAAGACGAAACATGACGAGAAATTAGCCAAAAAACAAAAAGATGAAGCTAAAACTCTATTTACAGCTGAATCAAAGGAAAAGGTAGAGGCATAGGAAAATACAAGGATGGAGTTGAGTTAGAGGCAAAATCTGAAGCTAAAAGAAAAGCTAAATTGGACCCTAATGCATAAAGAGAAAGGAAATCAACAGGGAAAGAGGATGAAAGGAAAAGGTTAGTTGGTGAATTCAAATCCAAAGAAGAAGTTGATGTAGGAGATATAAGAAATTAGTTTAGGAAAATGAAGAAACAATATTAGCAACAAAAGAAGAAAGAAAAAGAAATTTGAGAAAATGCTAAGATTGAGAGAAAAAATGTTGAGGAAGAAAGAAGAAAAAAGGACAAGAAGACAAATGTGATATTAAAGTAACAAAGGACTAATAACTAGAACAACATGTGCATATTCCTAAGAGATTTGCTATGATGTTTTCATCCAAACGAATTGCAGGAGGGGATATGCTAATCCTTATGCCCACTACTAAGGCTGATATCTTAGAGATGTTTTGTTTCGATAGGAAGAAAAAGACAATGGTGAGGAAAACACACAAAATGAGAAAAATTAATGTTGATCAAGACCTTGAAGTGCCTATAGAAACTAATATATTGGAAACCAAATAAGTAGACTTAGTAATGGTAGCTTATATTGGAGTCACTTTTTCTCAAGCCAATGTGTCCAATATTTGTGATAAAATCAAAGAGTTGAAAAACTAAAAATCATGTGTAGAACTCTTAGAGAATCAAGTGAATTAATACTAGAAAAACAACACAAGACCACATAATTTATTGAATATGAATTGATATGTAGGATGATCTAAATATTGTATAGAGACATTTCTACAAATAAGCTTAAGAATTTCAGCAACAATGTCAAGATGTACTTGCTATTTACAATCATACACAAAATTGGTAAATGCGGTAAGAGAGAGTGTACATTCAATTTGAATCAATGAAGAAGTGGAAAGATGGTATTGGTGACACCCCTCCTAGAATTCCCCATATAAATTAAAAGGAAATACCCAACACTAGCATTGGCCTCAAATGATGGAAGGAATATTTCCAAAAATCATGGAGGAACATTCAAGAAAAGTTTGGGGATCGTGAGAAACTATGGTGAGTGGTAGAAAGACTTGTAGATAAATGTAATNATTAAAAGGAAATACCCAACACTAGCATTGGCCTCAAATGATGGAAGGAATATTTCCAAAAATCATGGAGGAACATTCAAGAAAAGTTTGGGGATCGTGAGAAACTATGGTGAGTGGTAGAAAGACTTGTAGATAAATGTAATATTCCACATTTTGGGTTGAGTGATAGTCTCTACCCTTGGGATGAGTTTAAAAAATATTTAGAAGATGCAATCCACCAGAGAGACATGTCATTCAATCTCTTTCCAACATCGGTAAAGCATAGTTGAAAGACTATTTAGAACCTCTAGCCAAAAAAATATTCTTAATAAAATAATTTATAGTAAGTATATTTCGTTCAGTAAGTAATAGTGATAGTAAGTATATATATAGTTAAAGTAAGTATTTTTAATATTATAGATTTCACTAGTTTTTTAATTATGATACAAAAAATGTGCCAACAATGGTTCCATGTAAGCTTCCCTATTGGCATGAAATGGTACACACCATCAATGGTGCCCATGGGGTACAATATAGTACATAGTTAATTTAGGTTTAGTTAGAGTAAGTAAGGGTAGGCTAGGTTAGGTTGAGTTGGTAGGGTAAGAAAAGATAGGATATGTAAGCTAATCAGGATAGGTTACGTCAAGTTAGGGTTGGAAGGTGAGAGCAAGGTAAGGTAGGGGTTGGTAGGGTAAAGTGAGAATTAGGTTTGTTAAGGTAAAGATGCATACAGTCATGAATGAATGAAATAAACTACGTATAATAAATGAATTAAAGAACTACAATGCACATGAAAGGTAAATAACTAAAAAAACATATAAAAAGACATATTCATGAGTATTAATTATGTACCTTTTTGTACAATTTATGAAACCTCTCCACATAGGCTAGTGATCAGTTGCAATTCCTAACATGAAGTCCTGTAGAAATCAATGAACCATGAAATGTTAAATTTATGATAAAGAATTTAAGAAATAAACATGCATTTCAAAATTTACACGAATATATATTACATAAGAATAAATAGCATTACCTTATTGAGCTTCTCTTTGTTTCGAGAATAGTTTAATATTCTCTATTGAACAGGACCAACCAAGTGAAGGTAGAAGCTCATATGCCCCCCCCCTCACATCACTCTCAATTCCCCATACCCAATGAATGTACTTGAAAATAAATGAATTTATGTGCAATTATGTGTTTTTCGTCATAAAGAAACATTCAACATTCATTCATTCATTCGTAGGAAAAACATATTTCATGACATTAGTTTATATTATCAAAAATAATATGTCATAATGTTATTACAATCACTTCTTTTTTGGATTTTTTCTTTTCACAAATTCAGAAATCAACTGATCATCTTCTACAACATCTTTATTAGCTCTTATGGCCGCCTCTGGAGCTTGTATTATTTTTTGTCGGGTCATGTACTCACGACGTGGATGCTACTGTAAGGTGCCAGGATCTACTACAATAATGAAGAAATGTTAAATTGATATGTTTTATTTATATCATTACAAGTATTTCATTAATAAAAAAAAAATTAGAGTGGTTCTCTTTACATGACGAGGCCACATCATGTAATTCATCTCCTTGTCTAGCTGCCTCATCTTGTACAAGATGACCCTCTGCATGATCTAGAGTTGAAACATCAAAGATTAAAATTAATACACTATTTTCAATTAAATATTTTCAACTGTAATTCATACTAAGTTTTCTGTAGCACATGAATACATCCATTACTGGGATGCACAAGAGGACCTTCATTGGGTTGTTATCCATCCTCGACATTATGTGTATTGTGGCTTTCCTACTTAAAACAAAGAGGCTCAATATTTTATGGCCAAAATTAATAATGAATAGACTACACAAGTAATCAATGTTAAATAAACTTCGTTGATTTTATTTACCTGCGCGTAGGGTGGATCACTAGAAGACTGCATTTGCCCAATTCCCAATATTTTTTGGTGTTCAACAACAACTGCAAATCCATGCTAGAAGCCAATCCTCAAGTCATCCTCCGTGGGAACTTCATTGAACCAATCGACCTGCAATTCTTCATAAGATCATCAATTTATCTTTTATGGTGAAATAAAAACAAATCTATATGCAATTTATTACTTGGATACAATATTTGAGTTATTGATACTTACAATTCATCCCACCAGATTCAAATTACCACCTGGCTCAAGCTTGTACTAGCCATGATTTTCTTGTCTGGCCTTTGTTGCCTTTGATGTGTCTAGCAGCCTATGAAAAGTTTGAAATACATTATATGTTGTGAATTTCATGTAAAAATAAAGAGTAATAAACATATAATTACATTGTTCAAAGTATTGCATATCTTCCTGTGCCTAGTGGTAGCTTTCCTTGTTTTCTTAAATCCCTCTCCCTTTCATTATCCAGCAGGGATTTCCACTCCCTTACTGGAATCATTGGAGGGCGCTCATACCTAGGGTTCATTTCTAGATGAATCCTATATTGGTCCCTCCCGATCTTCATATGTTAGCTGAATTTCTTGAGGACCTCTAC
Source organism: Picea sitchensis (assembly GCA_010110895.2). Taxonomy (NCBI): domain Eukaryota; kingdom Viridiplantae; phylum Streptophyta; class Pinopsida; order Pinales; family Pinaceae; genus Picea; species Picea sitchensis. Next base: position 2,975 of record SNQJ01S0094452.1, on the reverse strand, counting down.
TCGGTTGAAGGTCTCAGCACCGAACAACCCAATAAAGTGATTAATGAGCTCATCTTTTAAATTTTTACTTTGTCTATCCCACCCTGTGTGGATGGTGGGCCCAAATATATCCAATGACCAATCATTTAAATGTTTAAAAAACACATCATTTCCTGCAAAACGATCATGTCATCATTAGTTTAAAAAGAATGATCTATGAGTAAATTTCATCAGATTATATTTAATAGTTAAAAAAAAAAAATTAAATACCTGGGATCTTCTCTATCTTTATGGGAATGAGATTTTTGTCCACCAAAAATGTGGTCTGTAGTGTTCCCATGCTAATAACACGGGAATATCTATGAAATTTTTCTTGAGCAATATCAATACTAGTCTCTGCTGCATCGACCCCCTGACCATGTTCTGCATGATCTGGTGTGCATCGAGTACTATAGGGTGCACCCACATCTTCCCTCTGGGGTGTCCTACTATGTGTTTCTGACTGTTCAGTTGACAAGAATGGCACATTTTCAGATGCACATGGGTTTATATGCTCATGATATGAAGACTCATCAATAGCATCAATAGTAGCAGCAGGCCCCTCACCATGAGTATGTGGGCACAAATACGCCTGCAAAAACAAACCATATTTTAGTTCATGACATATACGAGTAGAAAATATAAAACCATAAATGAATTTATTTTCTAATTAAATATCCTGCAACTGACATTCAACAACTGAGCTCTCATCATCAAATGATCAATATTTTCTTTAATCTCCTCCATTTGTGGCTGAATGAATATGAGACGAAGGATTTTCACATTTTTTTTTTTACGGGATTCTTTAACATCTGAAATGTTTTAGCGATGATGCGATGTCAACATCGCACATTATCTCATCCACATTCATTTCTACAAATTTCTCTGCTAATGAATACTTAGCTTGCGACAAAAATATAGAAAACATTAATATCGAAATGAAACCAATAGACTCATAAAAAAACGTAATAATACAACATATTTAATTTTTACAATTACTATGGGTTATACTGGCTGGGTCGAGGATGGTTTCCTATGATCTATCGGGGACTTGCCCCGATTAGGCACAACCTACAACAAAAAAATTGAAAACATTAATATCGAAATGAAGCCAATAGACTCATCAAAAAAACGTAATAATACAACATATTTAATTTGTACAATTATTATGGGTTATATCGGCTGGGCCGAGGATGGTGTCCTTTGATCTATCGGGGAATTTCCCCGGTCAGGCGCAACCTCCAAAAAAAATATTGAAAACATTAACATCGAAATGAAAACAATAGACTCTCGAAAAATAATAATTAAAAAACACATTGCTTATATTTAATTTGTACAATTTACAATGGGGTATACTTGTTTGTCCGACAATGGCACCATCTCATCCATTGGGGACTTGCCCTGATCAACAACCTACAACAAAAATATTGAAACCATTAATATCGAAATGAAACCAATAGACTCTTGAAAAAACATAATTAAAAATGAGGTATACATGTTGCCTAGAGGATGGTGTCATTTAATGAAACATATTCCTTATATTGCTTATATAGAAATGAAACATTAACAAATAACATTAATTAACAAAAAATTAAGAGATTAGATTCATTAATTACAGGTTTGGTGAAATGTTATATTTACCATTCCCATAGTAACAATGTTTTTATCTATTCAATTCGAATTGTAATTGACCAACAAATCTTCCCCTGCAACTATTGATTTTATGGCACACACGAAAACACAGTTTCCTTCATGCCCCTCAAATACACAGTTGGGTTGTTTATTTGTAGACCTAGGTTGTGCACTATTTATAAACCCTGCAATATTCCTTGATGCTTTTGGCCTTCCATCAATGTACATACTCAATCCTTTATTTTGATTATTGTCTTTTAGATGTAAATAATTTGTAGACACTCTATCTCTGTGCATACTGTGTGTATATTGGACCAGCCACATCCAATCTCTGTAATTGTAGAAGGGTCCGACATACTCCATCAATTCAATACATCTGTCGTAACCCACCCTTATTCCATCCATGTAAAACAACCCCAAACTGTGTAATGACGATGGTGCAATCCGAAATATCCTCTCCTTCACACAAAAATATGTGTTTAGATGAGGAACATCATTGGGTACCCATTGTTTCACTAGATATTTGTACCTTAAGGGAACCTTGATGTTGACTATGGTCTCATCATCATAAGAACATGACCCCCCTTTTGCGAGAAAAAAATCCATTCGTTTATGGAGTTTTCTTCTAATCTTTTTACATCTAGTTAATCTCCCTCTTTTAGGCCTACTAGATGTCTCACTTTCCTCTATTCTTCCTTAACTTCTCTCGCTCGAGGAGGACATATCTGATAAATACATGTTTGGTTGTACTTTCACTTCATGTAATGAGATAAATATTTAACAAACATTCACAGAAGGATACACCAATCTCAACCCTATGATGCTTTATTAGATCTCCATCATTCTAGTTCTGAACCATTTTGGACTTCAACTGCTTGATTTCCTTATCTTTCACATACAATAAAATCCTAGATGATTCTTAGATGGGACAAAAGATCCATTCACAATTCATCCTATAGCTCTTTTATCCACTTCTCTTGTTATTTATACAAAAATTTCATTGTACCAATCTTCAAAAGTTCTTTTGGCTCCCAAGTATTCTTTTGATTGGATATTAATTTGTCTTGGGTTGCAAAAAGTGTTGGATTACTGAGAGGGGGGTGAATTAGTAATAGCGTAATTATAATCCTTTTTCTTCAAATGTTATATCAATGTAGAATTATCATCCATTAATGAGAAGTAAGAAATAAACAATCACACACATACACAGTACACTAGTGTTTTACGTGGAAACCCAAATCGGGAGAAAACCACAGAATGTTTTTTCTTATATGTATTGAAGAATTACATTCATTGGAAGCACCAACTTCCTTTGTTTTCCAGCT
>SNQJ01S0094451.1:43348-68773 GCA_010110895.2 Picea sitchensis | reverse complement strand
AATTGGAGAGATTCCACCCAGCATTTACGCCATTGCTGAATTGGAGAAATTCCAAGGTATGAAAGTCTAATCACCTTTCACAATATATCAAAGTATGAAAGTCTAATCACCCAGGTTTTACGCCTTGCTTGTTTTTAAGCGAGTATGGGAGAGATTCCACCCAGGCTTTACGTCACTGCTGAATTGGAGAAATTCCATTCCAAAACTATTCACCTCCAGATTTTTTTTTAAAGATGCTCATGAATATGCTATCCAGATATTTTACACCATTACATTTCGAATATGATGATATTGAACTATATTATACCACAAAAGCATCAGTTAAAAAAGCACGCTTTATGTAATATATTATCAACTATCCTCCATACCGTATCGTTGTGGGATTCTCTTTTAGGTTTTAATAGGATTTTTGCGAATTGCCAACTTCAATGGCTGTACTACTAATTATAAAAGTTTTTCTATATGTAGAAGCATTAAGATAAAAATATGTTTCTTTGGAGTACGCCGCGACCGTTCATCCTTTTTAATTTTCTGCTTTGAGCCGTTGGCAGACATTCTGATATATTAATTCAAATTATGCCGTTGGCAGACTTTCTGATATATTAATACAAATTCTGATCCCGATAATAAGGATACTTGGTCTTTCAATGGACTTCTTGTGCATTTAAATGGGAGTGTTAAATCTTTTATGATTTTTTTATTTATTTATTGTTCAAAATTTGTGGGGACAAAAAATCCAGCCATGTTAAGGGTTGGTGTGACTCAGGTTGGGTGCCATCTCTGGGTGTGATCTCCCGATGATTTTGACTGCTTAGATGTTCTTGAGTAGCCTTCTCAGTCACATGCTAGTCCCCCGAGATGGATGATTGACAAAGTAGCAAACAAAATAATAATAATAAAGATAATTGACATTTTTTTTTTAAATTTGTCAAGAATTATTATAGATTTTGGATGAATGAAATTGTAAATATTAACTGCAGTGACTGAAGAAAGTAAGATAATTGACTAAAGTTTTTCTAAATCCTAAAGTCTGTACAATTAACCTTCTATTAATCATATTAAATATAAGTTGATGTAATCTGAATCTAACAAAAGTCAAATGAAAATATTCTCAACATCTTAAATCAGGGTTGTGATTAAAAGAACGTTTTCTCTAACACTCTATTTAATGGTATGTCTATTCTAATTATTAACATTACAAAATCAAGTTGTGATAAGGATATTCCATCATACTGAATCCAAAATTACAGTTTCACTTAAAATCGTGAAACATTTAACCTTTTTGACCTTGTTTGGTTGATAATCTTGTAAAAGTAAACAAGAAAGTTGTGATGTATGAAAAAAATGGGGATCCCCACTGTCTTCTAGCTGCATATTGTGAACGTTTGCATTCGTCGTCCAAAGCCAGTAAGTTTATGTTTTAATTCAAAGCCGCTATGTTGGTTCGTCCAACTGTCCTCATTATGTGGGAATGGCAGTCATCTTCTAAGAAAATCAACAGAATACTTTGGATCCCATGGGACTTAACTGGTTTAGAGGTCTCAGTTAGCTGGGTTTCTGTCACTAAGATTTCATAAGAAATTATAGTGACAAAACAAATAATTCATAATTGCAGCAAGAGAGAGGTAACTTACTCATACAGTTTGAGTGGAAGGCGCAAACATATTTTCCTTTCCACATTGAACACTTTTCTTAACATTTTTAAGAGATTTTCCTTTCCACAGCATTAATGATGGGGCAACCTTAATAAGTGTGAAGATTGTGTCTCAGTTTATTTGGACTTCAGACATAATCATGATGTGAAAAATTGATGTAACAGAGGGCTGAGGGTTTGCAAGGATCAGAATGCATAACAAAATTAGGAAAATAAATGTTCAACAGAATCATTTATTTAACAAGTCCAGAAAAATTACAAACAGCTAAAACTATACAATACGGTCTTTCTTACAAATTATAGATGAAAGTCAGAGGGCTATAGGCACAAAGTTAACGTAAAGAGCCACGGGAGAGATTCTAGTTCTGTCCTTGTTCCCATCCCGATTACCCTATTCTCATCCGACATTTTTAATCATAAGATACTGAATCCGTTACATTAACAATAGAAACTGACATGGTTCGTCGTCGACCTAGTACAACCAGTGTGTTGAACAATTAAACCAGACGATATTAATGATGTGGCCTGGGTCTTTTCACAGAACCTCAGATGGGTCCCGTGGACAAATTTGAAGTTATCGACTTAACCCGTTATATTGACCCGCTAAAAGAAACTATGTTTTCATTTGAAAAGAAAATAGGAACATGAGTAAAGTATTCACGTGAAAACTGGCATATAAATTTTTATTTTCAGAGTGATACCAGTGATTTTTAATATTATTGTAATATTTTTAAAATTTTCAATTTGTAATCAGCTGATTTTCATAGAATATATGTGATATGAATTTTTATTTACCAAATACTAGTTTTTTAATTTAATCTTATTTTTTTATTTTGAGAATAATTTACAATTCTTCAGCGAAATTAAGCAAACGTTATTGTTAAAATAATTTTTTTTAAATAAATTTGAATTTTTTTTATAAGTAATTTATTTTAATATACGAAATAGTTAAATACCTAAAAGTAAAATTAGAAAATGGTGAAAATTTACTAAGAATACATAACATAATTATTATTATTATTATAATTAGTAGAATCCATAGACCTCTTAATTGTGGAGATCCAAGAGATTGCTTCTATAAATCTGAGCCTAATGCAGGAGTTCATAGACCACACTAGGTAAATAAGTCAAGTTTCAAACCTTATATAATAGAAGACAACTTCTTATGGAAATAGAAAACAACCATAACTTTGTTTTGATACACAATTTCAATTAATAGGATGCAAGTCTTCCACTAACAATGAAAACACATCAAAGAAAAGAAATCATGTTTTTTATGAAATGTTATCATAAATAAAATTTATGTATTAATAACTCGTTGACAAAATTGTTTTACAATTAATGTAAAACAACATTCAGATTAGTAGAAATATGTATACCAATGTATATTCATGAAATGCTAAATTAAATCTATTAGAAATGAGTTAACATGAAAGTGTGCCTTATTAACTACTAAATTCACAAAACAATAATAATTTGTGCACTTCGAAATTAAGGATGGATTTTTCTTTCAATTTGAATCATAAGAATTACATATTTAGAGATTATCAAAGTGATCCTTCATTTGCAAAGGAATATGAAATGACCCTTGTTGAATATGATTGAGAAGTCATTTTCATTTTAAATTTATTTTGCAAATAAAATAATATAAATCCTTTTGATAAAGGAAGAGAATGGTTTTGATAAAGGGAGAGAAGGGTCTTGAAGGGAAATGAAATTTTAAAAATCTAAAGTTTCAAATTTGATTTGTTAGATTAGGACATTTCCATAGCATTAGGAAATAGTTGAGTTGCAGGGAGTTTAGAAGATTGGTAATGAAATTTAGTTGAAGACTCAAAATACATAAAATTCTCATTCATATTGTTCATTTATCCCCTATGAGATTATTAGAGGAACTTTGGGAATGAATGTTCAAAAGATATTCCTCTTGACAATTACTTATGGAAAAGTTATTAAAACAAAAAGGCAACTAACATCACTCAAAACCCTAAATCCAATAACTATATGCCATGTGTCCTTTTAAAATTATTATGAAATACACCATCTATTCACAAAAAGTAATAAGATTCAATGAACCAAAATCATATTAAACATATAAATAAAAACAAAATTAGAACAAAATTAGATTTTCATTATGTAGGGTTGTCAATTCACAAAGATAATCTTACATCAATTTTACTTGGTGAGAAAATTTTCTTTCCCTCCAAGGTCCATTACAAATTGTCCACACTATTAAAAAATCAACATCTTCTACATACAAATATAAAGTTGTCTTTTTATTCAAAGGGTCTGCTACAGTTAGATTTTTCATATCTATGATTTTGAATCAAAAGAATAACATTGCAAAAATTCTACCCATTTCATTTGTCATTGACTCAAATTTGCTTAGGTGTTTATAAGGTGTATTAGTCGGTTATTTTCTATAACATGAACACTTTGGGAAACCAAAATGTCTTTGTTCAACATTGTTTGGCCTCATTCAATTTCTCATTGAAAGAACAATTTGTATGCCCTCTCACCTCAACATTGCTCCTAATGTGGAACCACTTGCATCATAATTAAATTGAAAAACTTTATTGGAATCTAGTTATGATGGAAAACAAGATGTTATGTTACCTTTATCTTCAAAAAATCAAAACTTCATTAGGTTGTCGTTGTCAAATATTCGTTCATTCATTTAGTGAATGGTGCACATATGTCATTGAAATTTCAAATAGAATTCAATAAAATCTCACCAAACAATGAAAATTTCTCACCTTGAATACACTTTTGGGATCTATCCATTCAATATGTTCCTTCACCTTCTCTAGGTCCATGTTCAAACTAGATTGTAATATCACAAAACTCAAGTATACTAACTCTTATAGAGTAAACAAACTTTGATGGAGATTTATTGGCAACTTCGTGTTTTGAAATCACTCTAATATTTGCCTAAAGGTTCAAGATATTCTCCTTTTGTCATGATAACAATCATAATATTATTAGCATAAACAACCACAAATTTCCTTAAGAATGTTCCAATCATTGGTGTCATGAATGTATTGTGTGCATTTACCAATATGAATAACACACCTAGCCACTCATACAATCCCTTTTTAGTCTTGAAAGATTTTTTTTTTATTTGCCACCTTCATGAACCCTTAAATAATGGTACCCACTCTTCCAATCAATCTTCAATAAACGATTTTAGTGCTCAAAAGCTCCATCAAATTATTCATATTAGATAAATGAAATGTAATACCTCAATATTGATCCCTAGACCAATAATGTATATGTGTACATGATGAATGGATAAAATCCAAATGATGTTATATGTAAAATGGTACTTTGAATGATAATAAAAGAATACATCATATGCTACATAAGTAGAATACAAAATAATGGGGGATATAAATCCATAAGGATGAAACTACCTATGGTTAGCTCTAGCTCTCTTCACATATCCCAATTCCCAAATTTTTCACATTTTGTTAACCCTTACAACTATCTCAATCCATAGTCATGCTTCCCCATCAACATACTCAACCCAAGGAATGGGATCCCCTTCTCTTCTCTACAATCCCTTGGTCTATCTCACTTCACTCTAGGGCTTTAGCACAGACCAACTAAGAAATCTCACTACTGGGATTTCAGTGATTCTCTATTGAAATTATTTTTCCCCAAATACAACAATTTAACAAACATAATTACAATTCTTCATAGTTTCATGCCAACCATTTTCCATAATTTTATTACAACAATAATATGGTAGCTTAAGCTCAAAGAGAAAACTTGGAGGAAGAATGTGCATGGATCCCCCTCTTTCATGTCCAAAATCTTGGAGAATATTTCCATGCTAATGATAAACCACACGTCTTCATGGGAAGTACATATTTTTCATCTCTTAGAACTAATCACAAGGATTAAGGAATGATAATTAAGGAGGCTTAAGGACTTAGGTTTATCAATAGTAGTATCTTCCTTTAACCCCCTTGAACCCCCTAAGCCCCCTTTCTTTCCCCTCTTATGGAATCATAGCCCCACATTCATTTGTTACTCTTCTTCTTACACCTGTGACATATTCTTTTATTATCATTCAATGTACCATTTTACGTGTTGCATCATTTTACTTTTAGCCATTTGTCATGTACACATATACATTATTTCTCTAGGGATCACTACTAGGGTATTACATGAAATCTATAATTTCTTGTTTTCTTGTTATGGCTTTGGAATCCATGCACATCCTTTATTCAACTATTCTCTTTGGTGCAAGTAAAACATGTACAACACATGCATTTAAACTCTTTGATTAATCTCATATCCAACAATTCTTTCTTGAACTTGTTCGAGTACCTCTTCACTTTTAGCATGCATGAATCTACGTGGTGCTTTGTTTGGTAGATTTGATCTAGGTATCAAATTTGTTTAATTAAAAATATTTCTTACAATTGGAAATCATATTAGCATATTCTCTTGGAATCACATATTTGAATTCTTCATGCAACTCACCTATTTTTTCTACTACAACATGTCTTTTCTACTAAACTAGCATAAGCATCATTATTTTTTCTACTACAACATGTCTTTTCTACTAAACTAGCATAAACATTATTTTTTCATTTTTAACTTAAACGATTGTTTGGTGAAACAAAACATTACCTTATTGTTAGGGCCTTAATCATTCTCTTCTTTTATTGGTATCAATCATAACTTCATTTCTCCTTTCTCAATCTAGTGTGAATCTAATATGTATTGCTTTTCCCATCACGAGTCTACTCAAAAACCTAAAGTCTTCCTAACAAAATACAACAAACACCTATACAAAACACATCATATAGAATACCATCTTTCATAATATCCAATTTGAAATTTTACCAACCTTTGCTCATGTATATTACTCGATGTCCGTTATGCAATGATGATACTTTGTATGTACATGGGTGAGAAATGCACTTCAATATTAATTTGTGAATTGCTTCTATGGACACTAAATTTTCAATGTGACTATCTACAATTAACGTAAAACATTTACTTCCAACCTTGTATTTGGTTTTGAGTAAGATCTTCCATTGTTAAGTTTCTTTGTCTCTATTTGCAACTTCTCTAGATTCGAGCCCATAAATAACCAGTTAGAGGCATTTGGTTTTGAGTAAGATCTTCCATTGTTAAGGTTCTTTGTCTCTATTTGCAACTTCTCTATATTCGAGCCCATAAATAACCAGTTAGAGGCATTGTAAGACACGCGACGAAACCAGGGCTCACAGGCATTGTACGGACCCACAATAAAGTCTACTCTTGACCAGGGCTCAGAGGCATTATACGGACACACGAAAAAGTCAACTCTTGACCAGGCTTAAAGGTCTTGTACGGACACAGGACGAAGTCAACTCTTGACTTGACTACCAAATCATCTTCAACGATTACTTCTTCCACAAACCATCTTTGCAATATTCTCTTGACACAAAAAGAACACTGCTCCCAAAGCTCTTACAACAATTCGAGCCCAGAAGAAACCGGCACCTGCTTAGAGGCATCGCACGGACATGTAACGAGTCAACCCTTGACTTGGCTGCGTGACCATGTCTGAAAGCGCGTTCTGGTAAAGCTTTTTGCTCGAACTGGAGCAATACAACATTCTCACATATTATATGATCAAAGCCCTAACGCTATAAGCGCCGAGTTATCATAAATAATTATGGAGAGAGATTGTACTTGTCTTATCGTTCGTTCCCATTTTCTCTTTATTTCTATGCTCTTTACGGAGTGGGTTAATTTCGGAGTAATTTTTTCTTTTGAGTTTGAGGCTGTTCTATAGGTTCAGTGATGTGTGATTAAATTTTCGGTTAATTTAAAATTCTAATCCATTTTTTGAATATCTGAATTGGTTTAAAATGAGACAAATCCCTTGAAATAAAATAAAGTTTTGAAATACATAAAACTTTGATTCATACAAAATTCACACTACCTCTAGAAATCTGACCAAATTAAACCCATTTTTTTACTTGAAAAACCAATCTGTTTGCTCCCTAATAACCTCTCCTTCCCTCAATACGAATTTGACCGTTATAATCAGAACACACTCTCTCCTTTCCTTAATACGAATTTGACCGTTATAATCAAAACACACTCATTAAATCGGTTAACATATCTGTCGTCGGTCTAGTTGAAGACCGTTGTCATCATAGGAATGTAAAGTCGTGTAACCAATGTGTTGAACAGGTAAACATGGCGGGATTAATGATGTGGCCTTTGAGTCCTTGTACACCGGGTCAGGAGAGTCAGATGATTGTTGTGACCACTGTGTTCAACAGGTAAACATGGCGGGATTGATGATATGGATTAAGGCAGTAAACATGGCGGGATTAATTATGTGGCCTTGGAGTCCTTGTAAACCGGGTTGGGTGTGTCAAATGATTGTGGTAACATATTGGGGACATTATAATTAAGAGTAGTCTAAACTTTTTTATTCTGTTAGAAATGGTTAGATTTGTTGATTTGAGTGGTTAAGTTTGTATAATTTAAGTGTGAGTTTTTAGCACACTCAATTTATTTATGCATCCAAAAATACATTTTAAACAATAAAAAATAGCTATTTTGTCCAGATTTACATGGCCATATTCCAACCAAAAAACTCAAAACTTAGAACATTTAGCCAACGCCTTATAATTATCTTAAAGAAATTTGTCCAATTTCACTTAATACATTACATTAAATGTGTAATTCAATCATTTTTTATGGATATTAATTATTATCATAAGTAGAATTTGAATAGACCTAATAATTAAGAACATGTGTTTCTTCCTCGAAGATCACAAGTTCAAATCAAGAGAGATTAAAATCTGTACAATCTGTACATGTTTTCTTGTTGTGATAAGAATAGAAAGGGATTCCCATATTGTTCCTTAATTCTATCTTTTTGAACTATTATGACCCTCATATGGTTCACTACTCCCATATTAGCTTCAATAATTTCGTGGGTTTGTGGAGCATTGATTAAATTTTTAAAATTTAAACCTATCCACAAAATAAATGGGGAAATTAAATCTAAACAAAACTTTAAAAATGTTGTAATTAAAATATCATGATTCCATAAATGTTAAATTTTCCATTAAAAAAAAAACAAAAAACATATCTAATGGATATTGCAAATGATAAATAAAAGCATACATTTTTCTACATAACTAAAAATATGGATATGGTAGATTAAAGTAAAACCCCACTCCACAAACTCTTAATTGATGAAAATAAAAACTATAGATTTCCTGAAATTTACTGGATGGAAAATAGTCACAAGCCCAAACCCCTTTAATAACTTTTACAGGATAAAATAAAAAAAAACCTATTATAATAATTTAGAGATTAAAAATTATCGCAATATAACACTGATCCCAACCAGTGCTAATTTTAATCCCTAGATCCTTCCGAAACAAGTAGGTTACATGATTATGAAAATGCCATAGCTTCCTTTTCTTCAAAACAGACCATCAAAATTTTTAGTTATATCTGACAAGCTCCATGACGGACATTTAATCATCAAGTTCTAACCCTGTTCACTAGACACTTGCGTTTTGGCATTTAACGACTTAATATTAGTTCTTTCAATTCAATGTAGGGAAGGAATCGGTATGAAGAACTAAGGTTGATATTTAAAAATCGCGTGGCACACGGATGGGTGAGATCGCTGCAAAAATGTTTTAATGCTGTTAGTCCTGCACACGCAGACGCTTTCATAATGGAGTTGCGGAAAAATGTTAGACAGCAGATTTACTGACAAATTACAATTACTCCCTCCAGTGCTTAGAACATATAATATCCATTGAATGGTCGGCGTCCGTCCGTGGGAAAAAGCTTACGGGGACTACGGAGGAGGTGACGAAATGATTGCGATATTGTTTATGAACACCTCTCTACATTGCATGTCAGGGCAGGAAATTGAAAATGAAAATGGGGAGAGCTGTTTGACTAGATTCATCCACTTCTATGGAATTCTATATGAATCTTGTCAGTCACATCTAATGTTCTCGCACAGGACAGGTCTGCTTTGTCGTCCTCACGACGAAATGCTGTCATACAGTTTCATACTCGAGTGCTGTCATCCACATATAGATGCTGTGTAAAGTAATTTTGTCTTCTTTTGCTGCAACGGGATATAGGTGACTTTCGGTAGTGCTGGGAGCTTCGAGTATGTTCTGACTCCTGACTACTTTGGCGTGTGCCGGGAGGAAACTAATGGAGTACAATAGTCTGGTGCAAATTCATTTGCTCTTGTCCTCGCTCTCGATAAAACTGAGTCTAGGTAAATCATTGCAATTGTTGAACGAAGAAAAAGAGAACGGAAAAAGAAAACACTTCGAATCAGTAAAGCCCAACTACGAATACTCAGATTTCGTCAGCTTGGTTTGGAAGGCTGAAGAGTTATTTAAGATTTGACTAAAGTTCTTCGTCGGCATAAGATAAGATCAACTCCGGACGTCTCAGTACTCCCTTCATACTTTTTAGGAAGTGGAAGTGGAAGACTTTTAGGTAAAGCTTTTCGTTGAAGTGGATAAATTCTCAATATTTCCGTACTTTTTCTAATTAAAGTGAATACAGAGTTTATAAAGTGGAAGACTATTAACTAAAGATTTCGGTGGATAAATTTTAAATGTGTCCGTACGTCTTTAAATATGATAGTTATTGTTTTTTTTGTATGGTTGTAATGGTGAATTCTTTTGCTCAAACGATGAATGCTTTAGAAATTTTGGATAACTCTAATGGCATTTTCAAAACTCAATGTGAATTCTTTGTAAATTCTGAATATTTTCTGATATGTCTTGTGATTTTGGGGTTTTTGTTTAAGTCTGTAATTTTGACTCTCTCTCCTCCTTTTGCAGACCCGATTTCAATTGTCCAAGTAATTGTTCACAGAAGCCGCAGCCTTAAGCAAAAGCGCAGCACTTAGAGCGGTCTAATATGGAAGCGAGCGCGTAAGATCATCTTTCAACGACAGAGATCCACCAGGTAGATCAGGATCATAGAGTTACACGAAGTATAGCGTCACGTAGAGTTATGAAATCGTGAGGCCAATCCTAGTTGTTGATCTTGGGAACGACACGTGGTGCAAGATTAGCATTTCGTTGACTCGCAGAATGGAGCAGTCAAAGGGAAGACTCATGAGTACTCATGAAACACGAAGTCGCGAAATGATCTGGGCCGTTTATTTCAGAAGGACATGTGGCCCAGGATCAGCTTGGAAAAAGTCGTTTCCGAAAAGCTCAAGTGAGAAATGTCGATGGCCGAAGTCCCAAAATGCCGATAGCCGAGGTCACGAAATGCCGATGGCCCAAGGTCCCGAAATGTCGATATTCATCCGAGTCGTCCGATCAGAGGAGACGTGTGGCACCTGATCCAAGAGATCATGATTTCGTGACTCGGAGGTTTGAGCATGGAGCACAACGTGAGTTCGCGAAACGCAAAATCGTGACATGCCTGGGAGTTGGGCCCACGATCACAGGCCACAGTCATATGGAAGTAGGGCTATAAAGAAAGGGAAAACGCCTATCGAGCAACGAGCGGTTGAGATTGTTGAAGGAAATGATCTTGGTCGTCAAGTTCAAGGAAGGCCTGACTGTCGATCTAGATGGGTCATTTTGCGGGATCGAACATCGGGATATTTGAAATCAAGGGGAGTGAAGACTATCGACAAGTCAAATTCCGAAATTTCATATGGGGAATGTGTAAGGTCATGGCCCGAGGTCGCGTGGAGCAATGGATAGGAGTTGCGCCAAGGGACGAAAGTGCTCGTTTTGGTCTCATCAGAAGATCTGCGTGGTTTCGAAGCATTGGGCTTGACTTGGAGGAGTCGTGAATGTCTCGTGGAGCATTCATGGGTGTCCAGCTCCATCCCGATCCTAATGAAAATAGTTAATGGAAATGGGGGAGTTTGTTGAAACCTCGTCTCAACTCATGAATGGAAAGCATGGAAAAATGGTCATGTAGGCAGACTGTTAGCCGAAATTTCCCCTATCAATGGATTCTTCTGCAAAGCCCATACTGATCTCAGATCGCGTCTGATAGAAGAATGCAAGTGCAGATTGACAGAAGAAGGTGCATAACCCAAAGCTTTGGATGTAGTAGCGAGGTCACACTCCTGGTGGTGGCAGGTTGCTCTGAGTATAAATACTCAGTTTTGATATTTTGTTATGGTCGATGGTTGAGCTAAGCTCCCGATTGTAAAGTTTTAGTAAAGTCTCTAGTTCTCTCGTTATGTATATGTATTTGAGACTTCTTGTTTAATATAAGTCAGTTTCTTTTCATCTCTCTGTAACAGCTGTGTTAGAACACTCGGGCATGGATGATCCAATCGAGGGTAGTTATGTCTTTGTGATGTAGGTTTGATCGCAGTGACATTGCAACAAGTTTTAATTAGTTTCTTGTGTTTTATTTTCCCTTTGACATTGAATGGCTCGATCATGGATGATCCAGTCGGGTTGTTATGATTGTATTGTAATGTAGGTTTGATTGTAGTGTTGTTATAGCATTTTCAGTTTCCTGAAGTTTGGATACAAGAGGATCTTGTATTTGAAGCTTTTCCTCCTGAGGTTGTTGGAAGACCGGATGTCCATAGCAGACCTTTTCATTCTCCTCAATTTCTTCATCCTACTCACCACTATACCAACTTACTGACTGAAGTTAGACCAAGACCTCTTCTACCTAGGTATACCAACCCAGTTTTTTGAGTTAAAGCGATATAATCCTGAGCTTGTGTCCATTCGACCCCCCTTAAATTTATTCACTGTGACAAATAAACTGATGGGTACTAGACTTACCTCTGTCGCAATCCAGAGGTGACTTCTGGTGCTAACATTTATGGCGTCGTTGCTAGGGACGAATTGAATATTTTCCATGGGTAGAATGACAATGAACTTCGGATTCTGAAGGTGAATAAGACATCAGAACCATTGAAGATTGTGCTTGCACCTAGCGACTCCACTGAGGCGACTCCATTGTCTCAGCTCCACTTTTTCAGTATGGATGCTTCTAGCTACACTTGGTAGCCCTTGGGAGAACACAACGATCATCTCTGGTCTTTGATGGTGAACAAAGACTAGACACATTAATTTTGCATATCATTCACTTGGCGACTCCACATCGAATACTCCAGTGGGGAGGATCTTGTTGACAGAAAGATGACCATACCGAAGGGGAAGACCAGGTATCAGTTTATGAGATTTATCCATGAAATCCTATTCTTGTTTATCAACTCATTTCTCTCTTTCCCTTCACATATAAAGAGGATTATCCACCGCATTGTCTATTCAGATAATAATAGACCTTCCTTTATACATCCATCCTTGGAAGAAGAAGACCTCCTTTCTGCCTATGTTGTAGATGTTGATATTATATCCTCAACTTAGCCTATTCATAAACATGAGCTTCATATTGAAACCCCTCCTGAACTCAATCACCCTTGCAGCCATGAGGAGGTTGAAACTGATCCACAACCCCCTCAACTCTCATCACACCCTGTTGTTACTATTGAGCCTTGCCATAAGTGTGATAAGCCTCATATTCAACCAACTAGTTTTCAAACTAGAATTAGAGACAAGTTGTTTAAACCCTTAAAGCTTCCATATCATCTTCATCGGTATCCTCCTGATTTATTTAAGTACTTTCCCCATTTTCCTGGAGAAGATGAGGTTACAGCTGTGAAGCATGTGGAGGCTTTCGAGAACTTTATTGATCTATTTGAGATAATTTATGAGGATGTTACCATGAGGTTGTTTTCCAAATCCTTGTTAGAAGATGTTGGTGTATGGTTTAAGGGTTTGGGAGTTGACTCCATTGGTTCCTGGGTTGAATTATGCAATACATTTTTAAAGTGGTGGGGTGAGAACAAGTCCCTTGATCAGTACTAGGATGATTTTAATGCCTTGAGGAGAGGGGAAGATAAAGCCTTGGTTGTCTTCAACAGGAGTTTTTACAGTGTTTATCATAGTATGCCTGTAGAGATCAAACCGACAGAGACTGCTTCCATGGTGTACTATGTCATGGCTTAGGATTCAGAGCTTGTCCTTCTCCCGAGAGAAAGGAAATCTACATATTTATCAAAGTTATTCATGGATGTTGAGGAAGTAGAGGAGAACCTTCGAGCTTGTGGAAGGATTCAAAGTCAATATCATCTCAACTCCAAACGTAAGTCATGTTTTACTCGCTGCCCCTATGAAGAAAAGACTGTGGATAATTTTGTCTTTGACGCAGGTATCCATGAGCAGCCTTGTCTTGATCAAAATCATGTGTATGAAAATCTAGAAGCAACAGTTACTACTGTTCCTGAAATAGATGTTTTTAACAATTATATTCTTGATGAAATTACTGTTTTAAAGCTTGATCATAGACATGAAAGGCAACCCATTTTTTATGGATATTCTAGTGATGATCAGCAACAAGCTTATCTTATATTTAATCACTATGAAGACAGTAAGGATGATGTAGAAGTTGGCCTTGTCATAGAAGACACAACCCGAGAGTTTGACCAAGAGCAGTAGAGCCCTGCATCACAATTTGCTGACCTGGGGAGCAACCAGCTTGTATATGACAGCTACAAATCAGATTCTGAGTTGGATATGTAGGATTTCCAAGAACATACTGCAAAGTCCCATCCTCTGTTCGTTGAAGAAAAATATTATGAGGAAATCAACTATCCCAGCCCTGCAGAAGACACTGAGCAACAGATCGAATCGAAAATCTTTCCCATGTGTCTTGTTTATGATGATTATGAATCTGGCTCTTGGGAGAGCCATGAAGAAGAAAAAGAGCAACAAGAGGAGCAGTTTATCTCCTGTCCAGAGCCTATAAATGAGCAGCCATCGTCTGAGGTCAGTCATCTTGCATCAGTTTCTCATCCACCTGTGCCTACCAGAGATATTCAGCCATGTGTGAGTAGCTATGTGACAGAGCATGTTGCCTATTATAAATTTTCTGGAGTTTGTCGCTTGTCCTATGAGCCTATGAAGGAATACATGGAGTTGTATTTCCTTCATGTTTTGAAGCTGCTCAGCTTTATCCTAACCTCAACATTATGAGGAAAGTTGAAGGATGTAACCGCTCTGTTGTCATGGTTTCATGATCTGTTACTAATCACAAATAGAGTGAAGGAGGTTCCAGTTAGGAAGTTACTTGAATGGCTATGATGGAAGTTTGCTTTCATCTAACACTATGTAAAAAAATCAATTAGTATAGGAATGTACAAAAATAAGCTCCTTCGGAGCCCATGTATTTTTCTTTCGTTTTTTAGGATAGTGTGTTTGTCGGCCTGTAGTCCTCAACAGAACGTTTTTGACCTCAAATTTATAGCCCAAAGCTAAGGCACTAGAACTACTTGTTCTTGGCAGCTCGTAGGGAGCATGCCATCCCCTGTGGAGCCAAATTTTATCACATAAAATTGTCAGAATCTTGTGATTTTGGGGTTTTTTCCCAAGTCTGTAATTTTGCTTGTCTCTCCTCCTTTTGCAAACCTGATTTCAGTCGTCCAGGTAATTTTTCACAGAAGTCATAGTCATAAGCATAAGCACAACACTTAGAGCGGTCTGATATGGACTCAAATCAAGCAAGTGAGCAAGATCATCTTTCAACTGTGGAGATCCACTAGGCAAATTGGATCAAAGGCCATCGGGCAATCGATATCACAGAGTTACATGAAGTATAGCATCAGACAGAGTTCTGAAATCACGAGGCCAATCCTAGATGTTGATCCTGGGAAGGACACATGGTGCAAGATTAGCATTTCGCTGACTCGCAGAATGGAGTAGTCAAAGGGCAGAGTCATGAGGATTCGTGAAACATGAAGTTGCAAAATGATTTGGGTCGTCTATTTTAGAAGGAAACGTGGTGCAGGATCAAAATGGAGAAAGTCGTTTTGGAAAAGCTCAAGTGAGAAATGTCGATGGTCGAGGTCCCAAAATGTCGATAGTCGAGGTCCCAAAATGTCGATGGCCCAAGGTCCTGGAATGTTGATATTCATCTGGGTCGTTCGATCAGAGGAGATGTGTGGCACTTGATCCAAGAGATCGCAATTTCGTGACTTGGAGGTTTGAGCATGAAGCACAACGTGAGTTCGCGAAACACGAAATCGCGATGCGCTTGAGAGTTGGGCCCACGATCACAGCCCGTGGTCATATGGAGGCAGGGCTATAAAGAAAGGGAAAGTTCTTATCGCGTAACGAGCGGTTGAGATTGTTCAAGGAAATTATTCTGGCCGTCAAGTTCAAGGAAGATCCGACCGTTGATCTAGATGCGTCATTTCACGGGATCGAACATCAGGATATTTGAAATCAAGGGGGTTGAAGACTCCCGACAAGTGAAATCCCGAAATTTAATATGGGGAATGCGTAAGGTCATGGCCCGATTTTGCGTGGAGCGATGGATAGGAGCTGCACCAAGGGCTGAAAGTGCTCGTTTTGGTGTCATCATAAGATCTGTGTGGTTTAAAAGAACTGGGCTTAAATTGGAGGAGTCATGAACGTCTCCTGGAGCATTCATGGGTGTCAAGCTCCATCCCGATCTCGATGAAAATAGTTAATGGAAATGGGGGAGGTTTTCGAAACCTCTTCTCAAATCATGAATGGAAAGCATGCAAAAATGGTCGTGTAGGCAGACTGTCAGCCGAAAGTTCCCATGTCAATGGATTCTCCTGCAAAGCCCATATTGATATCAGATTGCATCTTATAGAAGAATGCAAGTGTAGACTGACAGAAGAAGGTGCA
The DNA here is from genome assembly GCA_010110895.2 of Picea sitchensis. Classification (NCBI taxonomy): domain Eukaryota; kingdom Viridiplantae; phylum Streptophyta; class Pinopsida; order Pinales; family Pinaceae; genus Picea; species Picea sitchensis. The sequence continues at coordinate 52,393 of SNQJ01S0094451.1, read as the reverse complement.
TACGCAAAGCTTTGAATATAGTAGCCAGGTCACACTCCTGGTAGTGGCAGGTTGTTCTGAGTATAAATAGTCAGTTTAGATATTTTGTTATGGTCGATGGTTGAGCTAATCTCCCGATTGTAAAGTTTTAGTAAAGACTCTAGTTCTCTGGTTATGTATATGTATTTGAGACTTATTGTTTAATGTAAGTCAATTTCCTTTCATCTCTCTATAACAGCTGTGTTAGAACACTCGAGCATGGATGATCCAGTTGAGGGTAGTTATGTTTTTGTGATGTAGGTTTGATCGTAGTGACATTGCAACCAATTTTAATCATTTTCTTGTGTTGTATTTTTTCTTTGACACGGAATGGCTCGGGCATGGATGATCCAGTCTGGTTGTTATGACTGGATTGTAATGTAGGTTTGATTGCAGTGCTGTTATAGCATTTTCAGTTTCCTAAAGTTTGGATACAAGAGGATCTACTATTTTAATATTTTCCTCTTGAGGCTGCTAGAAGACCATATGTCCATATAAGACCTTTTCATTCTCCTCAAGTTCTTCCTCCTACTCACCACTATACCAACTTACTGACTGAAGTTAGACCAAGACCTCTTCTACCTAGGTATACCAGCCCAATTTTCTGAGTTAAAGTGATACAATCCTGAGTTTGCGGTCATTCGACCCCCCTTAAATTTATTCACCGTGACATATAAACTGATGGGTACTGGGCTTACCGCTGCCGCAATCCAAAGGTGACTTCTGGTGCTAACAATTCTGGCATCATTGTTGGGGATGAATTGAAGATTTTCCCTGGGTAGAATGACAATGGACTTCTGATTATGAAGGTGCATCAGACATCAGAACCATTGAAGATTGCACTTGCACCTGTCAACTCCACTGAGGCGACTCCACTGTCTCAACTCCACTTTTTCAGTATGGCTTCTTCTGGCTACACCTGGTAGCCCTTGGGAGAACACAACGATCAACTTTGGTCTTTGATTGTGAATAAAGACTAGACACACTCATTCTACATATCATTCACCTGGCGAATCCACATTGAAGACTCTATTGGGGAGGAACTTGTTGACAGAAAGATGACCATATAGAAGGGGAAGATCAGGTATCAGTTTATGAGATTTATCCATGAAATCATATTCTTGTTTATCATCTCATTTCTCTCTTTCCCTTCACATATAAAGAGGATTATCCTCTTCTTTGTCTATTCAGATAATAATATACCTTCCTTTATATATCCATCCTTGGAAGAAGAAGACCTGCTTTCTACCTATGTTGTAGATGTTGATATTATATCCTCAGCTCAACCTACTCATAAAAATGAGCTTCATATTGAAACCCCTCCTGAACTCGATCACCCTTGCATCCATGAGGAGGTTGAAATTGATCCACAACCCCCTCAAATCTCATCACATCTTGTTGTTACTATTGAGCCTTGCCATCAGTGTGATAAGCCTCATATTCAACCCACTAGTTTTCAAACTAGAATCATAGACAAGTTGTTTAAACCTTTAAAGCTTCCATATCATATTCATCGTTATCCTCTTGATTTCTTTAAGTACTTTCCCCATTTTCTGGAGAGGATCAGGTTACAGCTATGAAGCATGTGGAGGCTTTCGAGAAATTTATTGATCAGTTTGAGATAGCTTATGAGGATGTTAGCATGAGGTTGTTTTCCAAATCCTTGTTAGGAGATGTTGATGTATGGTTTAAATGTTTGAGAGTTGACTCCATTGGTTATTGGGTTGAATTATGCAATACATTTTTAAAGTGGTGGGGTGAGAACAAGTCCCTTGATCAGTACTGGGATGATTTTAATGCCTTGAGGAGAGGGGAAGAGGAAGCCTTGGTTGTCTTCAACAGGAGGATTTAAAGTGTTATCATAGTATGTCTGTAGAGATCAAACCCACAAAGACTGCTGCCATGGTGTACTATGTCATGGCTCAACATTCAGAGCTTGTCCTTCTTCTGAGAGAAAGGAAATATACATCTTTATCATAGTTATTCATGGATGCTGAGGAAGTAGAGGAGAACCTCCGAGCTTGTGGTAGGATTCAAGGTTAATATCATCTCAACTCTGAATGTAAGGAAGTTTTTACCTGCTGTCCCTATGAAGAAAAGACTATGGATAATTTTTTCTTTGACACAGGTATCCATGAGCAACCCTGTCTTGATCAAAATCATGTGTATGAAAAGCTAGAAGCAACAATTACTACTGTTCCTGAAATGGATGTTTTTAACAATTATATTCTTCATGAAATTACTGTTTTAAAGGTTGATCATAGACATGAAAGGAAACCCATTTTTGATGGATATTCTAGTGATGATGAGCAACAAGATTATCTCATATTTGATCACTATGAAGACAAAAAGGATGATGCAGAAGTTGGCCTTGTCATAGAAGACACAACCTGAGAGTTTGACCAGGAGCAGTAGAGCCCTGCATCACAATTTGTTGACCTAGGGAGCAACCAGCCTATATATGTGTTGGCTCTTGACCAAGTTTTGAGGGTTCTTGGTCATATTGACCTATTTTGGGACTTCAACAACATGTCGAAGATGGAACGCAAGACGAAGCAAAGATCATGGGATCTCGGCCCCTTTTTGGGTCCTTTTTGGGTTATGGGATTATGTAAAGGTAATGGGATGTCGACCCATGGGTTTTCCCATGTTTAGGCCTATTTTGTAAAGTATAAATAGATGTCTAGGAAATATAAGAAGAGAGGGATCGATTTGATAAAAGGCTGATAAGCTAAGTGCTAAGTGCTAAGTGCAAGAGTGGCTTGTAAGTGTTTCATGCATACTGTGAGAGACTTGCAGAGCTAAGTGCAAGTGATTATGCCATACTTTGGAAGGCTTTGTGTTGTAGTGCAAGGAAGAAGGATCTAGTGAGTTGCGCAGATCTTCTGTCCTATGCGGAGTAAGGATTTTGAGGCTCTGTGCATGTAACCCATTAAAAAATCTAATAAAGAAGAAGAGTTGGTGGACGTAGCCCTAGGGTGGGTTGAACCACGTAAATACTGTGTTGATCTGCTCTATTCGATGTTTTGATGTGTTTATGTATTTACTTGCTAAGTACTTGATATAGATAGATAAATCTGTTTATGATTTGTTCTTATGATAACTCTGGATGTTAGATCTGATATAAGTGAATATGCTTAGTGCTTGAATCTGCTAGATCTGATCCATTTATATATGCTAAGTGCTTAAATATATTAGATCAAGGTGAATACTTCGATGCTTTGTTTTCCCTGCGGAGTAGATATTGGTTAAACAATGATGAACTAACAGTGCTAAGTGCTCTATTAAATATTATAATCACAGATCTGTGTCCCAGCTAAGGTTGCAGACACCTGAGTCCTGCAACCACCCCTGCCTCTACCTCGGGTGAGACTTCATCTGCTTCATAGGTGTTTCTGAAAGGGATAGTAGTTAGGGTTTTGTTGGTGCATTGTTGTAGCGTTGAACCTTGGGTCTGCCCTTGTGCCAACAAATGGTTCCGTTGTCGGGACCTAAAACTGTGATTGCTAGGAACTGAGGAAGAAGAAGCTCTGTGAAAAGATCTGATCTGACATTGTGAAAAATCTGTACGTAGATATGTTTCCCTAGTGCGCAATACTCTACTTAGTTTGTGAAGATCTGTGCTGAAGAAAAGAGGTAAGATCTGAAATCTTTGTGCTCTGAGAAAGGTAAAAGTGAGGATTTCTGATTAAAAGAGGTAAGATCTGCAAGCTCTATGCTCTAATAAAGGTAAGAATAGTGAAAAATTTTAGATTTGAAAGCTTTGTGCTTTGAAGAAGTAATATAAGTGGAAAATTTTGTTTCTAAAATATGGATCTAGACATGTTTGATAAGATTTGTCCTAGCTTGAAAACTAGGGCACTGATAGATGAAAGAAGGTTTGATATGAGTATATCTGACAAGAATAGTGAAATATATGTTATACCTATGCATAGAAAGAATGTTTGGACTAACAAATGGATGCAGGATCATAGAAAGAATTGTTTGCAGGTTAGATACCATGATCCTAGCACGCAGTGCAGGAAATGCTAGGGATCATTTAAAATAAAGAGAGGATTATCCCCCTGTTACAACTGCAGAAAAGAAGGACATCTTTCTAAGGAATTCCCTGGAAGAAGACCTAGTTGTCTTTGTTGTAAATCTATGGACCATGAAGTATTAGATTTCCCTAGAATGACTGCTAAGGTTGAAAGAATGAATTTGAATTAAGAAAACGCTAAGGCAGATCCAGAAATGGCAGAACCCCAGAAAGAATCAGAAAGAGTATTGCTACATATGAAAGAAACCATGAATGACCACTGACATGTCATATTATCAGAGATCTTCAAAGGAAAATAATGCATTAAAGAAAGAATAGGAGACTTCGACGTTGACTGTGTTCTAAGCAAGAAAACACAGGTGAATATCATGATAGAAAGAACTTGGGAACTTTTAGGGAATCCTGCTATGAATCCTTCATTGGGAGGAATAAGGTTATTTAGAGGGAAGATGATAAACCTATGTTGAAAGATCATCCGGATACCTATGAATGTCAATGAAGCTTCGATAGAAGAAGATTTTGAGATTATTAGATTTATTGAGGACAACGCCCCATTTACTATGTTTCTAGGAAAACCTTGGATTGAAAGACACCAAGCCAGAAGGAAGGAAGAAGAATAAGTTTTAGAGAAAAAGAAGAAAGAGTCAAAATAATTCATGACTAGAAGGATCACACACTTGATTGAAGAACAAAAGAACAGATCGAAGCTATTTAGAACCAGAGACCCGGATGTCAAAGTTGAAAGAACACTAGAAGACCCACAGAAGATTGAAGTACCTATTCCAGATAAAGAAGAAGGATCACCCTCGAATCTTAGGAAAGAATCTCAACAACGCGAAGTAACTGTGTCAAAAGAAGATACGAATTGGAATGGAAAAAGGCATATCAAAACTAAGCCCACTAGGAAGAAGTCTAGGAATCTAAGTAAGAAGAGAGATAAGATCGACAAGTTACAGAAGGTTCCATAGGGAACCTCGCAGAAGGAAAATTTGCACAATTGGAGCTTCGTCGGGATATCAGAACAACGACACATGGCACTTTTCCATGGTGAAGCAATATAGTCGTTGGAGACATTGTAATTGTTCGACTAACCCTTTGAATGGGCATAAAGGAAATTATGGTTTGCCATTAGACCGTTGGACCGTGCCATAACGGACATAACCAAGTTAATGAAGACTTCATACCCGTTGCAAGCCACCAGTTGTTGAGTTACCTATTTATTCTGTCACGCCATGCACCGATGAACACAAGCAACAACTACAATCATACTACAATTTGATAGAGGAGGAATTGGAGGAGATCACTAAGGACTGGTCGACGGAGTTTACATATTAGTGATGGATAAGTTGACCCTCTAAAAAAATAGTTGGGAACTGTCTGGCGTACAATACAATGGTTTTCCTCATGTACCAGTATCTTTTGCACCATTATTTATCACTGATAAAGGCCAATGACTATGCCTCAGACACACACAGTCATGTGAACCATGATGTCTTTGTAGATTTGATTGTGTGTGAAAAATCCTTTCAACCCTTTAGGTTTCTTCATCGAACATAGTCAATTTCCTTTATAAGGAATTGGGAATAAAAAATAAATCCCATCCTACAAGAGTTATCCCAGAAAACTACAGGCTATGTCAATGACAAGGGTGACAAACAATGACCCACATGATCAAGATCTCCATAAGGGAGAATATAACCAACCATCTTGGATACAGATGTCAGGGGAAGGTTTTCACCATCATGTCAAGGAAGAAATGTCCCTCTCATAAACCCTTAGATCAATCCCAAGGATAGAGGGGCATTTGAGAATCATCCCTAAGATGTAGTTGTATTAAGTCGCCAATCGATAGCTGTAACTAAACATAGGATATTCAAGGCGTTGTTTATTGGTAATATTCACTAGTAAGGTGGAGGATGAGAAGAGGAAGTTGAAATTCGTTCTAGTTAGCCTAAACCCAAACCAACCCCTGACAGAGTACAAGTCTACGGTAGGTTATGGAAGTCACAATCCAGTTCAAGTTTCTTCGAAGGAATTCAAGATTCACATCCATTGTCTGCTCCAAAAGCATTTGTTAATCATTGGATGTGGACAACAAATGCGAAAGGATCGTTTTCTGTTGGAAGAAAATCTGATTGTGGACATGAACATACAACAAGGATGTAAGAAAGTAGACATGGCAGGGAATTCCATAAGAAGAATATATCTATTGTATGACACTTAGTGGGAGGCTATGAAACAACTTAGGGAGTGTATACCCACAGTCCAAGATACTTATGTCAACCTCCAGTAGCTGGATTTTGTTGTGGAACTGGAATGGAAGACATTGATGTTTACCAAACCCACAGAGCCCAAGGTAACTGACGTTAACGCCGCACAAGAATTTAATGCAAGTGCATAAATTTTAGCAAGGAAATGGAAGGACATGGTAGAGAGAAATGAAAGTTTTCGAAAAAAAGCACTACATATTGTACCAAAGTTGGGCCCTCTGTTCAAGGGAAAGAAGAGAAAAGAGGAGAAAGGTTGAATCGGGATGAGTAAAGGATTGTGGTTGGGACCTGTTGGGTCCTCTATTTTGAATAACTAGTTTTACGAACTCATAAAGGTTTTGTAGAACCCCATAGCAAATCAAAATTATATACAAGGGGTGGAAAGATAACTACGAGTGTGCCATCAAGGAAAAAGAGTGATGCACCAGCAAGAGGAAGAAGCGAAAATATATGGAACGTTCGAGCGCATGCCAGAAGGACACAGAATCAAGAAAGCATAACAACGGAATCAAGAAGCCAATAATTACCGTAGAAAAGTTGTAAAGTATGGAGTTATTTAATGGGTTGGGGTTCGATTATGTTCCATTTGATTCTATTCCATTTGATTATGTTTTGTTCAATTTTGTTATGTTCAATTTTTTTTTGTTCAAGTGCATTCTATTCTATTATGATTTGTTCTAAGTTTTAGTTCTAGGTTTTTCCATCGGTTCTGCATTTGTTTCTTTGTTGTTGTGTGGTTTTGAGCTGTGTTTTTATTGAGCATTACTAAGCAATAATTACAACTACGCATAATGTGAGAGTCGAGATCAAATGTATCTTTATCGATCCTATTATATAAGTCTAGATATGAAGAACAACAATGTGTATGACAGTCCGGGGTATGAATATATGATGGATTATTCGGACACTTAAATTTTTTCATTATGAGGATGAGTATAGGGTCTCTTTCTTGCGTAATTTTTCCTGTGTTGTGTATTTACTAACTGTATTATTTTTTTAGCAACTTTTGTAATGTATGTGTTTACTTTAACGTGGTGTAACATAGACTCTTAATTGTGTTTATTGATCTAAGGATTTTGATGTTGTGAACTCTTTACATATAAGTATGGAATTGTTCTATGATGTACTAGATCTGATGACGTGTCTTCTATAATTCACTTTATCACACAAAGTATCAATTGCACTTCAAGTGAGACCTCCTTCCCTTGTGGAAGGTTGAATATGCTAGCGCAACAAGACTACAACGGTACCTTCGTTCGTAACCTACAAATATTTTTTTCTTTTGAGTTACAACCAATTCCAAGGTAAAAAACAACACAAATGGTTTCTATCATTCTTCAAATTAACTTCATAATAAATGTTTTTTAAACCCCAAATGTAGTAGTGAAGTATGTTGATGTTTGTAGCATCGAACATGTACTTCTACACAGGTCTAAGTATCTATATGTGTGGAGTTATTCAAAGCCCTCTATCTTGATACTTTACTTTAATTAAAGGAATTATTAAAGTAAAGTGCTTTTATTAATTAGTTGAGTTTTATTTAATGAACTTTAGCATTAGTGAATTAAATATTAGCCATTGATTTCAAGTGATTTGAGAAGTAGGTGAGAAGTAATCTCAATCGTCAATTACTTTGAAGATTAAGGTCAGGTGATAACTCAATATTATAAAAGCATGGCAAGGGTGAAGGAGGAGACACTTGATACACTTTTGATATAGAGAGGGTTGGATCACGAAGCACTGTGATTCAAGGAGATCTTGGATAATTGGAGAAGGACGTCCATATGGAAATCAATATAGTTAGGTTAGGGAGAAGAAAGAACATGTACAACTCGAATTGGGTTTCAAAATATTGGAGCCACAACAACAGGGTCAAGACATACAAATTTTATCTTATAGTTTTTGTGCATGTGTACACGAGTTTTAGTGGATACCAACATATATACGCGGTTTCCCTTAAGGAAAGATGCATACATCTCAGGAAACGTGAAAGTTTGGGATCGTACAATAGACCANAACACAAATGGTTTCTATCATTCTTCAAATTAACTTCATAATAAATGTTTTTTAAACCCCAAATGTAGTAGTGAAGTATGTTGATGTTTGTAGCATCGAACATGTACTTCTACACAGGTCTAAGTATCTATATGTGTGGAGTTATTCAAAGCCCTCTATCTTGATACTTTACTTTAATTAAAGGAATTATTAAAGTAAAGTGCTTTTATTAATTAGTTGAGTTTTATTTAATGAACTTTAGCATTAGTGAATTAAATATTAGCCATTGATTTCAAGTGATTTGAGAAGTAGGTGAGAAGTAATCTCAATCGTCAATTACTTTGAAGATTAAGGTCAGGTGATAACTCAATATTATAAAAGCATGGCAAGGGTGAAGGAGGAGACACTTGATACACTTTTGATATAGAGAGGGTTGGATCACGAAGCACTGTGATTCAAGGAGATCTTGGATAATTGGAGAAGGACGTCCATATGGAAATCAATATAGTTAGGTTAGGGAGAAGAAAGAACATGTACAACTCGAATTGGGTTTCAAAATATTGGAGCCACAACAACAGGGTCAAGACATACAAATTTTATCTTATAGTTTTTGTGCATGTGTACACGAGTTTTAGTGGATACCAACATATATACGCGGTTTCCCTTAAGGAAAGATGCATACATCTCAGGAAACGTGAAAGTTTGGGATCGTACAATAGACCA